>JAFVLL020010163.1:0-20394 GCA_021397915.2 Tor tambroides
AGATACCCGGAATTTATACTGTAGGGATGGTCATTAATTGAAACTCAGATGTAAATATTCTAATATTTTGAGATACTGATTTTTGACTTTCATGAACTGTAAGCTCTAATCATCAAAATTAAAACAATAAAACTTTTGAAATGTTTTACTTTACATGCAATGAATCTAAAATATACGAAAGTTTCACTTTTTGAAATAACTTACAAGAAAAAACGAACTTTTTCACGACATTCTAATTTATTGAGATGCACCTGTATGTATAAAAAATAATGAAAAACACAAATCTAGCGTATGGCTTCCTTTTTTGTAATTTTTAGAGCTTTACAGCTCATATTCATGGCAGGTATTCTGCAAACCATCTCATTTTGTGTTCCACAGAAGAAAGTCATGCAGGTTTGTAATAAATGTTAAGCAACTGATGGCAGAATTTGGGTGAACTATCTCTTTAGTGATTTACGACTGAGAAATGAATAGTACCTTTGTTCCTAAGATAATCTGTCTGTCTCCAGGAACAAATAATGAGCAGAGAGCATATTCACATCCCATGGTACGAATGACCTGCAAGGTGGACCTGACAAAAGAAGTTATGTCTTGTTAAGGACTCAAAATCTATAAACCCATAGAAAAAAAACTGAAACGTGTCGTCATCACACTCACCTGTTCCACACTTTGACAGTCTCTCCAGAGGCGGAGAGGATGGCTATGTTATCTGAGCTGAAGGCCAGCGTTCTGACATCTGTACGATGGCCGCTCAGTGTGAGGCGAGAAGTTTTAGTACCAGTAGGATTCTTCTCTGTAGTCTTCAGGGTGTATGTCTCCACTGTGTTATTCTGCAGAAGAAGAGCAACCTTCGCCTCTCCGTTAGGAACCAGAAGGCAGTCCATTGATCTGAAGATGAAAAAAACATTACCATTAATACTTAATACCAGTAACGCACACAAAAGGACTATGCTTGCATGCAGAAGTATTCTCTGACCTGATCTTGGATGACGCCTTTATGTTTGCCAGCTTTTGGATCTCATCACTCAACTTTCTCTCCACTACAGGTTCAGGTGCATCCTCTCCTTCTTCTTGAGACCTGCATAACATAACAGTTCATCAGAATATCAGAAAAGCTTAGAGTAACAACTTCATATTTCAAAACAGAGGTCTCACACACTTTGCTTTTTTCTTGGCTTTCTTTAGTTTTCTGTCCATTTTTTTCTGGACCTCCTCCTCTGATAGTACAGTAAAGACTTCAAGTGTAGCATCCAGACCCTGTGGAGATTTAAAAAAATTGATGATGTAGGCTCAATTTTTGCAAGGCTACTTTTAATGAGAGTGGAGCCCTTTTTTTTAAAAGGACATTGTTTTTTGCAAAACATAATATATATATATATATATATATATATATAACATATATAGTATACACAACTACGAAATATACTTACATGGCATGCAAGCACTTTAGCTTTGGTGTCTGTGACCAAGGATACAACCCTGTCTCTGGCTTCCCTCAAAACAGAACCAGCTTTCTTACAGCTGAGAATTCGCTGTGGACAGAAATCAGATCTTTGATGAACATTCAAAGGATTTTTTTTTTTTTTTTTTTATGTATTGTGTCATGTCAAGTCACTAATATACACTGAATAACGAACAGGAAATGAACAGGGTGAACTGGAGAAAATACTGGAAGAAATGTTACTTCTTCTGGCTCTTCGTCAAGTCCTTCCTCATCTTCCTCTTCGTTCTCAAGAAGAGTTCTGACTTTCTTTTCCTGTGGCTCCCCCACTTCTTTGCCCTGTGAAGAAACTTTAATGTCATTCTGAATACATGAGATCAGTTTCAGTTCTCTGTATTAGAGACCAAATATCACATTCAAGACTGTACTGGAATGTAATTCAGACTACAAAGTAACCATTTGGCACAGCATGAGTGATATGCCTTACCTCCTCAATGTACTGAATGTCCCAGGCTCTGAGCTCACTGTCAGCAGACCCTGTAAGCAATCTACTCTCCTGCTTCAACAGGACCATTCCCCATACCTACAGAGATTGGATAATGTTGCACTGTATTACAACACTGATAGATTTTTGGATAGTGCTGGAGACTCATTGTCCAAAGTAAGAAAACACCTTATGAGCAATTTTTCTTCAAGATACTTAATGCCACCTAAGCTCAGATCATTTACAGTAAAACTCCCTAATCATTTACAGTACATTGATTTATGTGGATACCAAAGCAGCAAGAACATGCATTTAGTGTGTTGTGTTGTATATTTCAGAAAGATCAAGACAGTCTCAACAGTGTACAGTGATCCTGTTTACCTCAGTGCGATGCCCCACCATGGTCTTGAAACAATGCTGTGTGTCCAAGTCCCACCACTTTACAAAGCTGTCCTTGGAACTGAGGAAACATACGGTAAAATATGGGAAATAAAATGAAATGTTTACAAACATTACAAACGCTACAAACTATTTTAGTTCCCCTCACAATCCTTTAAATTTAACAGTATTTAGTACAGAACAGCAGTAATGAAAAAATATAAAATTATTGTGGCATTCATAATAAACCATGTTTATTATAAATATAACTTTAAAAAAAAACTACTGGCATGTGGGAAATGCATATACAAATAAACTTGGCCTCATGTACATCTCACTTTTGGCAAAAATCCAAACGTTTTGTATTAATTTATTTACATGTCACAGCACATTTCATATGATAAAAAAGCGACTTATATTCTGGTAAGTGATGTGTGTATGTATGTATATAATATAACGTAATATAATAGTATATTTTCATATTATAGTATTTTCAAGTTTTGAATTCATTCCAATAAAATATAGACCGATTTACCTTGTAATTAGCAGATTTTTGCTCTCCAAGAACAAAATTTGTGTGATCGCATCTTTGTGTCCTTTGAGTCGGTACAGACCACACTCATTGATGATATCCCACACAATCACATCTGTGTCCTAAAATACAACAACAACAAAGAAAATGATTTTAGTTCATGCAAAATTGAAAATCAGATAAAAAAAAAACTGTTGCAAAATGAACTGTAGTCTTACTCTCGAGCCAGTGACAAGACGAGCACCCAGTGCATCATATCTAATAACTGAGACAGCTGATTTGTGTCCACTGAAGGAGATGTTGCTTTCACCATTAAGCAGATTAAAAATGCGCACACCTCCATCCTCATAACCCACCGCTATGTGGACGCCATCAGGAGAAGGAGACAGATATGTCACCTCATGCTTTTTGCCTTCAAGTATAAGAACCTGAGAAATGAAAGGTATGAGTGCAATGTTTATGAGTTTATATAAAATGATGAGTGAATGTGCTAAGCAATCTTCTAAACCATTTAAAGCAAGTACCTTATCAGCTTTGCGGACATCCCATATGAACACATGCTCACAGGCTCCCACAGCGACATATCGACCCTTCTCACCTCCCCTGAGGGTCACAAACGCGATGTTGGCCTTCTGACTGCCGATCACTCCAAATACAGCACTCGCCACATAGCGCAGGTACTGCTTGGTTAAACCCATGGCAAGCCAGAGGCTGCAGACACACACAAAAACAACAGTAGGGGAGTGGGTAGCTCCTTTAATCTACAAATCTGTGCACAATTTGTCATGAGAGCACATTTAAAAAAAACACACACACATCTTACTGTATAAAGCTGCATATCAAAGTAAATTCTACATGACATAAAATAAGTTTTATGTCAAAGCAAATGCATTTGCAGATGGAAATTGGCTAGTAGCTAAAGCATCTTTTTAATTATGAGATTAATTTTTTTGTGCATGGTCCCTGACAATAAATACATTTTAAAAAATCTTAATTATTGGTGAATAGCTAATGTATAAAACAATAATACTGAGATTGTTGCAAAATGTAATTATATTACATACAGAGATTGAGGTGGCCAAAATAAATGCTCAGTCACTACATGTTTAATGTTATTAATGTTTCCATATAGTTTTATGCTGTATCAACATATTGACATCAGATCTGTGGTTGTGACGTTGTTTAATGGTGTTTTAGTTCTTCGGCTGCTACAAATGACTCTCATAAGTACCCTCATAATCTACACTGCCCTCCAAAAGTTTGGGAAACACCCCTGGCAAAGTGTGGTTTTGGACGATATCAGCATAAATCCTTATCATTTTTTGGTGCAAATACTGTACATTAAAGTAACTTGACATTATCATTGAAGACCAGCAATAATAATTTTCATTTTGATTACATAATAATGGCAATATATACATGTCAAAGTCAGACATGCCCCTTTGCCAGCTGTCCGTAAGAAGTGTCCAACCAGTGTGAATCATCTTTGGGCAATCCTTCAGGAGGCTTGGAGTAATATATCAAGTCAATGTTTGAATAAACTGACAGCTCGGATGCCCAGATTATGCAGAGCTGTAATAGCTGCTAATGGTGGATATTTTGATGAATCGAAAATTTAAGTTTTTTCTATGTATAAACTGTTTATGTAATAAAATATGTTTTCGTAGTTTGTGTTGTCCCTTATCAGTGCAAAATTATCACAAATTAAAAAGGATTCATGCCAATATTGTCCAAAACCCCACTTTCTAGGGCGTTTCCAAACTTTTGGAGGGCAGTGTATGATTGCTAAATGTAACGTAACGTATATTAACTAAACGGTCAGTCCGTAAAATGAAAGTGAGCGACCATTACTCCAACACCACGCTTTGAGGTCCATGCGACCGTATACACAGCAATTGAACCACATGTGGTTCGTTTATTAGTATATATAAAGCAAGACACATGCAGATGTTACTAAATAACAAAGTAACAAAGTAAAAATAACCCACTGCGTATAGAAAATGTAGTTACATACTTTGTCGATTAGATGTATGCTGTATCTGCAGTCCTTTATGAAAATACTGTTCTGTGGATGTGGAGAACTTCTACATGCTTTTCAGTCGCATGTGTGACATCAGGGAAAGACAAAAGTAGTAGATTACCGAGCGGAACTACAATGTTACTTCACGAAATGTTTCAAGAATTTATGTTTTTATAGATATCTGTATCACTCTAAAATATGTGTTCGAATGCTTCCTTATTATTCTCACTGCTTTATGCGTTTTATTTATCTGTTCTTTTGATGAATTATGGGTATAGTATCGATTACTTCGGTCTGTGAGTGTGAAGTCATGTTGCTGTCCATGAGGCGTATCAATGTGGTTATAATTAAAACTTTAATTTATTTTAAGAAATTATACTTTATTGAGCTTATTTTAATGTAGCGATGACACTAGAACGTCGTAAAATCTGTGGTACAATATTGTGTAGGTCTGTACGTTTTCTACAAGGATCTACAACAAATAGCTACTGCCCCTACTGTATTCCCGGAAGTGATGATTTTTGTCCTCGTGAATCAGCTGATCAGGAAACTCGCTGAATGTTGCAAACACGATGATGTGTTGACCACAAGCAGCTAAAATCACATTTTAACAATGGCCCATTTAAAAGCGGAAGCACTGGAAGATGACAGTGATCTTTAACGGATTAGTTCGAGCTAATGTGGTTGTTTTTGCAGTAGGAAGGACTCACTAGCTGCACCATAGGACATCTGGTAGGTTTCTGGTCATTGTGATTGATGGTGGTTATAATTTGTTGCATTTTCATCAAGTCAATATAAACCTGTTTGGTTAGAATAAGTATGACGTGTTGCTTTCCTTTATATCCTCTTTTATATCCTCTGTTTTGTGTTGCATTGTTTGTATGTGCCTATTGCGTTCGAGATGAAACTTTTGTGTATTTTAAGAAACTCAAAACTTTGTTGTTGTTGAAATTTAATTTGGGGAGTCGACCTTTTAAACATGCATCTCATTTCTGCTGAATATCTTATCTGTTCCTGAAGTCCTGTCTGTCTGCACTGATAGAGCCTCTCTGTTGTGCTTGAAAGCCAATTACGCTCGTGAACACTACACTTCTCATACTGCAGCTGGCACAGAAAGTCTTGCTGAATACTTTTACAATTATTGTCACATTTTGAAAGTTTGGGAAGTCATTTCTTTTATTTTATTGTGATTTGTTTTATGTGAATTCATTTTGAAGAAAGCACCACACTGTTTTGAAATCTAATAATAATATTATATGTTGTTTTGTAAGACTTGCATATATATCAAGGTTAAAAAAAAAAAAAAAAACAGGATCTGGGGCCCACTAGAGGGCCTCAGCACACTTCCAAGATGACTTTATTGTTTAAATGGATTATATTATTAATTACTTAATTTACTAAATTAATTAAAAATGCTTATGTTTAAAAATCACAATATATAATATTTAAATTAATCTTAAATTATTGTGCTCTCAAATATTGTCTTAGACAATGGTGGCCTGAACCACTGTTTTAAAAGATACATTTTAGATCCAAAGTAATATACAGCAATTCTGTGCCTGAAATTGACTGAAGACTGTCAAGTTTAAACTGATGCAAACATCACTGTGTGTATGCATTTATGTGCTAATATAGCCCATGTCAAACTGCGGTCTCTTTGTGTGTAAATGCTTGTCTGTGTCTTTTCAGTTCAAAATTGCCCAGTGAAGCTGCAGCATGGATCCCTTGGGAGCTCGTTCCCAGTTTGTGGAGGTCCAGAACCTCCCCACGTGGGACCAGCCTCAGGGAGTCCAGGATGAGGTGGATGGAGAAAACCACTTAATGGAGGAGGAAGACCAGCTGACCAGTCAGCTCAATTCCTTAGAGTCCCCTTTCCCCTTCAGACAAGACATCAACAGCAAGATTGTACTATTGTGAGTGTTATTTTCACTAACATTTCTTAACCATTCTGTTTTCTTCTTCTTCATGAATTTCTGCATTATTCCAACAAAACTGCTTAATAAGCAGATTACATATAAAACTTTTTTAGTCCTAAAACCTAAGTATCAAGATTGTCTATAAATGTAACTACTGATTTGCTTAGTTCAGTAGTTTAAGATTTGATCTTAGTTTAATCATTTAGTAATTTAGACCTAAATATTTTTATGTATCTCTGCACTGTTTGTTGCATCAGTTATTTGCACCAGCGCTGATGGTCTTCACGTCTCTTAGTCATTCCCACGTGCACATAAATCCCCCTTATAGCTCAATCACATGTGACTGTCTGGGAGGTCCTTTTGGCTTTCAGGCCGATGTAGCTTTGTTACGGCAGGATCAAGCTTTTTTTTTTTTGTCTTTGAATTCATAGTTTCTCTTTTTTAAGAAAGGGGAAGTTCATTGCATGGTACTTCTCTATGAAGTGCAATTCATAAAACCAGTCCTTCTGGAAGTTCAGGCAGGAATAGAATTCAGCAGTACACATAGTTTTATGCTTGCAGGAATTGTTCATAGTGACTTTATTCTGTCTTTCATCTCATATATATATATATATATATATATACATGCATGCATGATGGCACAATTAACACTTAAAATAAAATAAATGATTTAATATATGTGTGTTATTTTACAATTATTTATATACTATCATAGTGTTTATTAATATTTTTAGCTTTTATTTTTATGTTTTAAGTTTAATTTAGATTTTAGTAATTTTGTTATGTGCATTTGTCTTTTTTTTTTTTTTGTCTTTTTTTTTTTGTTTAAAAAAAATAAATTCAGTTTTAGTCTTAGTTCTCAAACCAAGGCAACTTTTCTAATTTCTGTTTAATGTTTTCTTTTTTAAGTTCATGTTTTTCATTCAGTATTTATATTTGATTTTATTTCAGCTTTATTTCAATTACCAATAATTTTTAACCATTTTATTTTACAATAACAATAGTGTTAATTATATGCTATATTTGTTCTCACAGCTTTTTCATAGCTTAAATGATGTTCTGTATCTGATATGCTGGTTTATATCATTCCCTTATTTTACAGTAATGGAGATGTGGCACTATTAAACTGCACTGCAATTGTCAATACAAGTAATGAGACACTAACGGACAAGAATCCTGTATCAGACAGTATCCACAGATACTCCGGACCTGAACTAAGGGATGAACTACTCAAACTGAAAGGTAGGGGGCACTACCAGGATAGCAGATGAAGAACTGTTATCTATCTATGATCTTAAACTATTAGTATTTTTAAATGCTGTTTGTGTTTGTTACACAGTTTTAGAACAGATCTTATCTCGTTTCATTGGTATCTCATTTTGTATCGCTTTCGCTAGGGTGATATGGGTGTGCGTATATTTTTTCAGGATGTCGGACCGGTGAGGCAAAAATGACAGAGGGTTTCAACTTGGCTGCACGCTTTATCATTCATACAGTTGGACCCAAATATAAAGCCAAATACCGGACAGCTGCAGAGAGTTCCCTTTACAGCTGTTACAGAAAAGTCATGCAGCTTGCCAAGTAAGCCGGATCGTTCCGACAAATTTTGTGAGATTGTTGCACAAATATTAAATGTCAGCTCATACAGACGTTCTGGACATTCTGACATCATTATACTAAGTAAATATGCTTAGTTATTTTATCTGTTAGTCACCCTCGAAGATCATATCAGACATCAAAAACCATTCAAATACAGTCTAAATCAAATATTTTAGGATAAACAGGACAACAGTTCCCATGGCAATGAGGTGTTTAGTAAAATAACCCCAACCTTTATGTTCAGTGCTTGATAATTATTAATAGTGATGTCTGATGTTGTAAAGAATAAACCCCATGTGCTTGTGGGAAGAAAGGAAATGATATGAGATTTAGATTCCATCGTTGAATATATTAGCTTTTGTGAATTTGAACTCAACCTTGGCTAAAGATAAATGCCATTCATCTATTGTTTGGGAACGACTGTGTGTGTGTGTGTGTGTGTGTGTTAACAGGTGTTGATGACAGCAATGCTTGATTATGCAAATAACTTGTCATCAAAGACACTCCTGTCTGCTCATATATGGAAAACTCCTAAATGGAAAACCTGACTGACTAATGTAAACTACAGTATGTATAATTGAATACATGCAACTTATTTAATGTTTATTCATTGTGTTTCTCTCCTTAGGGAACATGCCATGGCGTCTGTGGGGTTTTGTGTGGTCAGCACAGTCAAAAGGGCATATCCGCTGGAGGACGCCACACATATAGCATTAAGTAATTTCTGTTTTGAAATTAAACATCTCGTTTGAGGTCACTCCTTTCTAATGAAATTCAGAGGGATCTCATCAGAATGCATTTCCCCCACATTTATGTTTCTAGGGACTGTTCGTAGATTTCTGGAGAACCATGGTGAAAACATTGAGACGGTGGTGTTTGCTGTTTCGGATGTTGAGGAGGTGTGTGGCATTTCATTTTCATTGTTATGCAACAGCCTCCATCCTTTAACTCTCTTGTGTGCTCTTTCATTTTCTTGTGAAATTCTCGTTCTGTTTTAAAAGCCAGCTTTGTTATGTACGTGGTGAAACTAACTTGTTTGCTGAGTGTGAGCTACAACATTATACATTCGAGATTCATGTATTCCTTTCTAGATTTTTTTTTTAGATTGCATTATTAAAAAACAATTCACAAATACAAAAAAGATTTTTAATTTTTTAGCATGTGCCTGATGTGTTTGCAATTTATTGTTTTCCAGCCAGTGTACAGGAAGTTAATGCCTTTGTATTACCCACGCTCAAAAAAAGAGGAGCAGGTCGGTCTGCCTCTCCTCCCTGCTGACATTGGCAATGCTGAGGGGGAGCCCGTGGTCCCGGAGAGACAGATCCGCATTGCCGAAAAGCCAGGAAATCTAGAGGGTGAGCTCAAAAAATTGTTCAATGTATCATCATTTCAGATCTTTTAGGTAGACATACTATTCAAAAATGTTGGGGTGGTAAGAATTTTTTGTAAATGGAGGCTGTGATATTTTTTCCCAGATTCTTTGAATGGAAAGTTTAAAAGAACAGCATTTATTTGAAATATTTTGTAACATTATAAAGGTCTTTACTTTCACTTCTGATCAATTTAATATATCCTTGCTGAAAAAAGTCTTTCAATTAAAAAAAATAAATGAATCTTACTGACCTCAAACTTTTGAACGGTATGTCTTCAGATTACCAAACAAGCAGTAGGAGTAAATGTTTGCCAAAACGTTTGGAGAGCATTCATCTGGAGAACTTTCATCTGGAAGACATGTATTTAAACTGTGTAATGTAAGAAAAAGTGATGAGGACGTCGAAAATCTTGATGAAGATGTTTATTGCAGCATAGCAGTGACAAAGCACATGTAGTACCTTGGGTTCAACGGAGGTGGAATGAACCCAGAACATCCTAAGCTCAATCATTTTATACTGTATTACGTTCATCTTCCCGCTCCATATGTAAATGAAGTTTCGTTTAAATGTAAATTGCGGATAACAATGAAAGTGATAGCCTCCCATTCCCATATCTTTGGTAGACTTTCAGGGGTCTTTTACAGCAGATGGTTCTCGATGGCCTACTGCCGTTCCCATGCTGTGAGTGATGAATTGTCACTCCGGTGATACTATCATTTAAACGGCCAAATCTCTCTTATGATAATTAAGCTCTTTGTAGAGAAAGGAGTATAGTTTTAAAAGACAATTTGGAGTGGAGGCTGGGTCGAGGCAGACTACAGTTTCTTACAGTCCCCTCTTTGATGCTCTTTGGCCCAAAAGAAGCATCACACTCACTCTCGTTACACAGATTACACCTCCCTTCCCGGGCAGGTGCCCAGTGGCGGTGACGCCCTGTCTTAGGTTGTCCACCTTTGGCCAAAGGCAAATCTTACCCGTCATTGAGTCGACACCTCATGCACACTGGTTACAACTCCGTTTCATTTGAGCAAAATTATCACATTTATTTTTTATAAACAAGTTTGTTTAAATTTGAAAAATGTTTCTAGGGTTTGGAAGAGGTAATCGAGAACCATCACAACCAACGGGAACGTCCCACATTGATCCTTGAACTATCTGCAATTTGACGTTTCACCATAGAACACATACAGCATAACATAATACATTGACACATAATTAGGAAGATACAAACATTTTCTTGGGTTTGGGAGAGGAGCACTTGAGGACCACACCAGCAAAAGGAATTATCTAAATGTACTGAACCTCATACAAACAGCCTAAAGCCTAAGGAGCAAAAAAACATCAATCAACAGGCAACACTGTGTGTGTGTGTGTGTGTGTGTGTGTGTGTGTGAACACGTGTGTGCATGTACTGTGTTTTCTTCACGTGCGTTCTGTCCCTTTTATCAATGTGAACATCCTTTGTCCACATGTGTGCATTCAATAGACAATAATATATTTTCTGCATTTGAGTATGCATATATTTGTCTCTCTAGTGTCATGTGCAATGAGTCTGTCTTTGTGCATTTCTTTGTGTGGGTATGTCCTTTGCCCACTTGTTTTCCATCTTGGTGGAACGACTGCTGTCCATAGCCTCTGAAATGGTTTGATCTCTCCTTGTTTCTCTTTTCCATTGTCCATTCATTCCAATTTGGAAATGTCCTTCTAGAAGAAGCAGTCATTGCTATTGTTGCAGTTTGTGAAGTTCCATCAGGTCCATTCATGCCATGGTGGGCCTCAGGGGTTCTAGATCTTTTAGGCTTGGAGTTCTGAATCTTGCAGGTCTGGAAATCTCTGGATGTCCAATTCTGATGATCACTCTATTCTTTAAGAAGTCCTCTTTCTTGTGGAAGTCCCCTGGCTCCACTAGTTCTGCTGGCCTTCTCGTCCTTCAGATGACCGGATCATCATTCTCCAGGAGGTTACACCTTTCAAGCAAACATCTCAATGCTTATACCTGAAACAAGATCAAAAAGAAGTGGTTGCCCCCCCTTTCCCCCACAGTAATCTTTTCACATTTAAAACATCATTGTTACAGAAATTTAATCACAGAATGCAATTAAATTATTTATCAGAAATTACATTTAAATATCAATGCCATTAACACATTTCTCATAAATTATAAAGAATCACCCCCCTTTTGATAGTAAACATATTTTCCTAAAATATAATACTATCATAAAACAATTCCTCCAATTCACATCAGCATCTGCTTGTGACTGAGCTACAGTCATGTTCCTGCAGTGCTGTGTCTGGCAAGGTGTGAATGGCTTCTTCCTTATTTCCTTTCAACAGTGCCAACTGGGTTTCTAAACTGCCTATCTTCTTAAACAAATCACGGTAGCCCATCCTTCTTTTGTGTGAAAAGTGACACTGTCTTGCCTTGTGCCCCAACCTTCCACAAGCAAAACAAACAACTTCCTGATCTTTCCTACGTTTCTCCAAACAATGCCTTGCTATGTGACCATCCTTTCCACATGCATAACAGAGAGTAACACCTTCTGAATTTATTCTTTCAAATTCATGGTCTCTGATGGAAACCATTAGATAATCTAGAACATTTTCTCTTGCCATAGGCAGCGACTGGATGTCTAGATTCTGCAGCTTTCATTTGACTTCTTGCATTGAAATGCTGTGTCATTTTGGAAATTATTTGCTCGTATGGTGTTTTTACATCTACATGCAGAGCAATGGCTTCTCGCATGTGTGAACTGCTCTGTGCAATTAATGCAGACTTAAACATGAGATTTTGTTTAGTTGCATTGGGCAAACCACTGTAACAGCTAAACATTTCCCACAACCTGGACGCAAATGCTAAGGATGCTCTCCAATTTCCATTGTCACCTCAGTTATCTTTCTCAAGTTAACCAAATCAGTCCCAGCAAGTCTAAGTAGAGCTTCTCTCCTTGCCCCTCTGTCTGCTCTTTTGTCACAAACTTCCTGTGAGAGAACACTAGTTAATGAGCAAGGAATGCAGATCATAAGAAGTCTACAAGCATCTTCGTCTGACACACTATAAACATCCACTACCTTCTCCAGTTTTGACAAGAACTCTACAGGATCCATATTATCAGGGTCAAAAGTACCCACTGCTGTAACAAGACTTTGAAAGTCCATAAAAGACAGCTGTCTAACAGCTTGGCCATTTTCAGTTCTTTGATCAAGAACTCTCTCATTTCTATTTCCAGTCTGTCTTGTTCGCACTGGTGCTACTGGGAACCTCACAGAATCATCTGAAAAATTATGTCGTTGACTACAGGCTTCCTTGCAGTTATTTTCATAATGTTCAGAATGGGATTGGGCATATTCCATCTGTCTAGATGTTGCTTCAAACAAACATCTAAATGTCTGCCTCTCTGATTCGGACATTGCAATTTCTTCTCTCAATTTCACTATCTGTTCCTTCAGAATATTCTTTTCAGCCTTGCAATTTCTCAAAGAGATGAAATTGTCGCTGACTTGAGAATTTAGTAACTCGTTTTCAGTTTTCATTTCCTCTAATCTTTTCTAGTGATCGACCGATATTGATTTTTTAGAACCGATACCGATACCAATTATTTGCATGTTTATGTGCCCGATAACCGATATGCAGAACCGATATTTATTTACTGTTATAAAGTAAATAAATGACTGATTGAAGTAAGAACAAACTGCACTTTGGTTTTTTCTATTTTCAGTCATCTTTTTTGTTTGTGTTTAAAATTTGCACTCTTTCATGTTCAATTTAATCTTCATATTACAACAATAAAAAAACATTTTATTTATAAAAAGCATCAGCAGCAACAACACTAATATTAACAATAAGCAAAATGAATGTAGAATATCTAATGTTTTCAAATGGAGAAAATAAAGACAGGAGTCATATCAACTTCATTTTAAATTACAGTTTTACTAGGTTTATAAGCTGTTTAATAGACTCGAGAATAATTCACTGGATAATGTTAATTCACTGAATAATATTCTCTGGAATATTGGAATATAACAAACTTTTATTTTTATTTTTTATAAATACAAAGTATTTTATTGCATTTCTCAAAATTATTGTTTTTGTCCTTGTAGATTATGAAATGCCTGCTGACAGCGCGGTTTATCAAAGAATACTCAAACTGCGATCGCTCGCGGAGATAAATTATTAATTTCCATAGAGTTTTTATTGTATTTTTTATATGTATTTATTTAAATGTTTATTAGCGAAATAAATTATATAGTAAATGCTGCTACAATTTAAAGGTGTTTTAAACAAGTGAATCTTAAAAGTTACATGCGGAGGCCGTGCTGGAGCATTTCCTGAGCATCAACCCGCTGAGCGAACAGCAATATGAAGCGGATTCACAAGGCTAATGATGAGCAAATATACAACAGAGAGAAAATTTAATTCAGCGCTTTCATTTCCAACATGCGCGCATTCATGGTTGTATTGTTTGCAAAGTTACATCCGTATTGGGAGAGGACTTGACGGTTTTGAGTGTGTCGAGCTCGTCCGTCCGCACTCATCCGCGGCGAGTATACATTGAAAGCTGTGTGCACGCGGCTGTGCGCGAGACTGGACAGAACGCGGAAAGTGTAACTTACCCGGGCCTTTAGACTATACGTGACTCCGACTTCACGAGACTAACGATGAGCATAGACAACAGAGAGAGAATTCAATTCAGCGCTTTTATTTACAACATGTGCTCATTCATGGCTGCGTATTATTTAATTCAGGCAAAGTTACGTCTTTATTGGGACAGGACTTGACGGATTATTTATATGAGTCCGTGAGTTGCTCTCTATTTCTTAGAGCCAAGCTGCATAAACTACATAACAGGCATTTATGTAATGCATCTAATTTGTGCATTAATGGCTGTTATGTTAAATAAAGTTTACTAACTACAGCAAATCAAGTGCTTGTGCATGCCGTTGTTGTTGTCCCGTCTCTCAGACGCACAATGGCGATCCTGCGCGCAATTCTCATAACACCTATCAAGATGGCGAATATCGGTGAATCCGATATTATAAAACCGATACCCGATTATGGTAAAATGCTTAAATATCGGGAAAAATATCGGTAAACCGATATATCGGTCGATCTCTAATCTTTTCTTAGTTACCTTATATGAGGCAAAAAGAGCTTGAAGTGCATTAGCAACTTTTCCCTCTTTGTTTTTAGGCATTCTGGAACAATTTTTGAATTGAGACAAAGCCCACTCGTATGGCCGTCTGCCTTCTCTATCCCATCAAACATTCCCACTGAACCATGCTTAGCGATGTATTTAACTATCAGCTCTTCCATGTTCACAATCTTATTAAATTGTCTTCAGCAATTCAATAGGCTTTATTCCTTCACTGATTGAACATTATCTAGTTACTTTAAGATACCTGTTAGTCTAATTATTCACAGCTCCTGTGCTTTGGACGCAAATGAATAAAACAGCCACACTTCGTCAGGCTAAATTTTTCACTGTTTCGGACACGGCCGCACTCCATCGGGCCTTACACTTCACTACACCAAACTGTTAAAAATGTAACACTGTCACAGTACGTCGGACAAAACCACACTACTTCGGGTTTATGTTATATTTTTAAAACAGTTTACTTAGCCACAGTACGTCGGGCAAATCAACACTTCTTCAGGTTTTAAACTTCACAGAGTCACGGTGCGTCGGACTCACTACACTATAACACACAACAGTTATGAAATAATTCTGTGACCACACTGCGTCGGGTCAATTCAGTTACTTTAGAATTTCATCAGAACTATCACAACTTCACAGTCCGTTTCAATTACGTTAGAAACTTACAACTCTGTTTCAATTACTTTAGAAACAATAGATCTAATACAACTCTGCTACCACACTACATCGGGCTGATTCAATTACTTTAGAATCTTAACAGAATTATAACAGACCAACACCAAGTTTCAGTTACTTTAGAAACTTTGACTTAAGCACTTTGCTTCAGTTACTTTAGAAACAACAATTCCAATACAAATCTGCCACCACAGTGCTTCGGGCTGATTCAGTTCCGTTAGAATCTCAAACAGAATTTGTACAGAATAGGCTTAATAACTCCTCCTGCTAATACTGACTAAACTAGATTCTCTTCTATCCTTACAATTTCTTCTCTAGATTTTTTTAAACGAGGGGGTTCCCTGACAAAACCAGCAAAAAGAAACGAACCGCTTTCCTTACCTTTCTCTGCGTTTTTGGAAAATCCCTCCTGGCTGGCTCGCCAATGTGTTAGAAAAGTGATGAGGACGTCGAAAATCTTGGATGAAGATGTTTATTGCAGCATAGCAGTCACAAAGCACATGTAGTACCTGGTTCAACGGAGGTGGAATGAACTCAGAACATCCTAAGTCAATCATTTTATACTGTATTACGTCTATCTTCCCGCTCCATATGTAAATGAAGTTTCATGAATAAATTGCGGATAACAATGAAAGTGATAGCCTCCCATTCCCATATCTTTGGTAGACTTTCAGGGGTCTTTTACAGCAGATGGTTCTCGATGGCCTACTGCCGTTCCCATGCTGTGAGTGATGAATTGTCACTCCGGTGATACTATCATTTAAACGGCCAAATCTCTCTCTTATGATAATTAAGCTCTTTGTAGAGAAAGGAGTATAGTTTTAAAAGACAATTTGGAGTGGAAGCTGGGTCGAGGCAAACTACAGTTTCTTACAGTAATGTAAAAGACTTTTTTTTTTTTTTTTTTTTTTACAGAGAAGCATCTGCAGTAATATATTTGATTTACAGAATGAAAAACATAAATGTCTTCCAATAATGTGATAGAATAATGAGCTGCATGCAGCTGATCGAGAGCCATCTCTTCCTCCCTGGCCTTTCATCTTGATCTGTTGTGGGTGTTTCGTGAGTTCAAATTAGCTGACACCACCTCTGTCCCACAACAGGTGCTTTGACTACAGCAGAATCTTCTGCGTTCAGACAGACCCATTGTGGACACAGCTACAGTCAAGTGTGCGTGTGTGTGTGTGTATAGACACCACTGTTAAAATGCCTATATGAGAATGAGTGTATGTTTGGCTTGTGTGCTTGCCATAGCACTCAGAGCACATGTGTATATTTATTTGTTAGTGGGAGATTGAATTTGTATTTGTTGGCTGCCATTATTTCAAACCCAGATCATGTGGACCGTGAGCCAGCTGTGTTAAGGTGATCAAGTCTCACTAGAGCTGTTGATCCAACTCAAACACACCACATAAACCAGGTCCCATGTAAATAAACACTGCACTTTCCTGCCTGTCTTTGAACACTTTAATCCAGGACATGGAAAGGCAGCCTGAGGTCTGTCACCAACTGAACTACCAAATAAGCTCTTCCCAAGTTAAGGTCATTCAATAATCTGCTTTATCAGTCTTGCTTCTGGATGTTTGCTTGAGCCATTGAGAATGACAACAAGCTCTAATCTGAACAAACATGATCGCTTAACCAAATTTACCTCGGTATACAGTACATTGAAGTGGCACAACAGCTTCTAGATTTCATTGTTAATATGAAGCTAAAGGTGAAGTGTGTACTTTCTGTGCCACTGGTGTCAAAAAAAGGAATTGATGAAAAATTCAATTCAGACTGCCATTGATCAGCCAGACACAAGTCCAACACTAAACTCACACCATTGGTTGAGCCAGTGTTGCTGTTTCAGTCTGGTTGGGTTTGAAACAGAATACTTTTAAAGGCCCAAAGTGTTTTAAACTTGATGGTCACACTTTATTTTAAGGTCCAATTCTCGCTATTAACAAACCATTAACTATGACTTTTGCCTCAATAAACTACTAATATGCAGCTTATTAATAGTTAGTAAGGTAGTTAAGTTTAGGTATTGAGTAGGATTAGGGATGTAGAATATGGAATATGGCGGAATATGCGCTTTATAAGTACTAATAAACAGCCAATATGTTAATAATAGGCATGCTAATAAGCAACTAGTTAATAGTGAGAATTGATCCCTATGCTAAAGTTTTACCAACTTGGTTTACAAAACTTGAATCATGTGTTTGACTTATCTTCTACAGTCAAATTTTTGGTATATAGACTGTTAAAAAGACAAATGACTCTTAAATGTTTTCTTAGACAACCTGCTTAGCTATGTTAGTTTAGTGGCTCTTGCATTACTCTGCATTTTCTTCCTTTATACATAATCATTTTTTAAAAGTATTTTTCCGTTAAGTAGCCTTATTATACATATAAAAAAGGGGGTAATGTTCAGTCAGCCAGTTAATATAGCAAAATAAACCCAACGGTGTGATCAGGACCCTGACCCAAAGCTTAAGTCCCTTACTTAACATGCTTAGTAATGGAATACCACAAGGTTCGGTTTTGGGCCCTTACTAAAGTAGATGATGTGCAGTACAGAAAGTTAGTGTGATACTAAACTTTGTCACATCTGTTTTATTAGGATTTATTTTGTAGATATTTTATTACTGCTATCTTTGGTTGGGCCAAAACCCTGCTGAGGGTTTTTATTAGGATCAGAAGTGTTTGTTCATATACAGTCTTTCTGAAAGACATTAAAGGACATGTTTTAATGTTCATAAATTGGCTCTGCTGCACCCTGTCACTGATCTGGCTGATCTCTTCAAACTCTTGTCCTCATTAATGCCATTTCATCATGTGAAGCAGGTCTGCCTGTCATTCTTAGAGTAATATTAAAGACAGCAGGTGACTAGGCCCTTACTAATACAGCCCAGCTCTTATGGATTAGTCTATGAAGCCATGTAGAGGTTTCAAAGCATGCCTCAAACCACACACTTCCCTAATCTGCTTTCTCCAGTTTTTCTTTTTCTGTCCTGTTCCCTTAAGACCCATTTAATTTCTGTAGTCTTTACATTTTCTTTCCTTCATTTGCTGTGCTATGGATATATTTACATTTAATTGTATACAGTTTCATTTTTTTTTTTTATTAGATCTTTGTCTGTCACAAAGTTTAATGTCACATTGTGGTAAAGTGCTCCTGAAATCCAAATAAATTTCAGCTTGAGGCCAAAGGCCTTACTAGAAAGAGCAAGCATTGGTGCTCTCCGTTCTGTGAGGAAGATCATAAAAGGACCATATGTTGCATTACAAAAACATAATCTCATTCTTTGCTTCAACATGCTATAATGATTTTGGCCAAAGATAACCTTCGGGAGACATCTGTGTCTTAATTGATTCCTGATGATGTCTCACCCTAGGTTTGCTAGCATCTGAGTGTTTGGCTGTAATCCCCTTATTTACCTGTTAATATCTTTTTACCTCTCTGTCAAAGGTGTTTCTTGTATTTCTGGCTAAATATTTTGTAGTCTGACCAGTGACCATGTGGTTGAGTTGAGGAAATGAGAAGTTTTGTTTGTTGTTCAGACTGGACTTTCTTTTCATGTCTGGTCAAATATGGCTAAGGTTGGCCCGTAACAGAGATTTGGCATACACATGTAAACAAGAATAACAGACAAGGATTATTTTTACGCTTTGCCTGGCTGTACATCACACACACCACTGGCTTTCCCAGCTCTGATTGAGGGTGGGAGTTCAGGTCTAGTGGAATGTACCACGTTGTAGTGCTCATTGAACCTAGTAATGGTCATTCCAAGTGTGCAAGAGTATATTTTACTGTTTATCACAGCAAAAGCATTTGTGCTTCAGCTAATTTTTTTATGGTGCATTGGTTTTGCTTTTCCTGTAATATCTAGAACTCTGATACACACTAATAAGTACATAATAGTGATATTAATCTAATTTTCTGCAGATGACTCTGAGGATGACTCACTAGAGTCCGACCTGGGGCTGGTAGGAAGTCATGCGTTTGCTCGTATGGAAGGAGATGTGGATAAGCAGCGTAAACTCATCCTTCAGGGCCAAATGTCTGAAGCAGCCCAGCAGAAACAGCACCAAAGGAAGTAAGTTGTGTAGCTTTCTCATTATACTCTCGCCTGACAACTAACACATTTCTTAACCAAGCCACTTGGTAAAGAATGTGAATAATATTGAATTATATATACAGGTGCATCTCAAAAAATTAGAATATCGTGAAAAAGATCATTTTTTCTTGTAACTTATTTCAAAAAGTGAAACTTTCATATATTCTAGATTCATTACATGTAAAGTAAAACATTTCAAAAGTTTTTAATTTTGATGATTAGAGCTTACAGCTCATGAAAGTTAAAAATTCAGTATCTCAAAATATTATAATATTTCCTAAGATGAATCAAAAAAAAAGGATTTGCAAAACAGAATAGTTCAAGTTTTGTAAATTTATGTTTAAAAGTGTGTTTTTATGCACTTTTTATGCATTTATGCACTCAATACTTGCTCGGGGCTCCTTTAGCACAAATTCCAGCATCAGTGATGTGTGGCATGGAAGCAATCAGCCTGTGGCACTGCTGAGGCACTATTGATTCTTCAGCTCGTCTGTATTTTTGGATCGACTGTTTCTCATCTTTCTCTTGAAAATATCCCATAGATTCCATATGGGGTTCAGGTCAGGCATGTTGGCTGGCCAATCAAGCACAGTTATATCATGGTCAGCAAACCACTTGGAAGTGGTTTTGGCACTGTGGGCAGGTGCTAAAGTCCTGCTGGAAAAAGAAATCAGTATCTCCATAAAGCTTGTCAGCAGATGGAGTGCTCCAAAATCT
>JAFVLL020010164.1:0-15227 GCA_021397915.2 Tor tambroides
TTACACTGTCTTCTGCTGGCCCTTGAACACACTTTCCTGTTAATCGCAACAAATTGCTAAGCAAGCGCCCGACACTGACAAGGGACGCGATGCAGATTTAGTGATAATATAGCATAATGACAGATTTATAAGCAGTTGTTTGGAGTCCGGTCATTTTTGACCGGGAACACCACGAGTGTGACAGGAGTCCGAACACAACCAGAGGGTTAAGGAGGTATTGGATGTTGTTTTACCATGTGTACTTTCCACTATAAATGCCTCTCTGCATAGCAGCACTGTTCCATCCTGTTTAAAACATGCTGTGGCTCACCCCTGGCTAAAAAACAAACAAACCTAGATTCTTCTGTTGGGCAACCCATTTCTAAGTTGCCCTTTTTGCTGAAAGTTCTGGAAAAAGTGGTTTTAAGCCAACTTACACTGTATTTAACTTCTAACAACATCTTAGATCCTTTTCAGTCTGCTTTTAAGGTTAAGCACAGTACTGAGTCTGCTCTATTAAGAGTGACAAATGATATCTTGTTATCAGTTGACTCTGGAAACTGTGCAGTCCTTGTTCTGTTGGATTTAAGCGCAGCCTTTGACACTGTGGACCATTGCGTTCTGTTAAAAAGATTAAATCATTAAAAATTTTTTACTGGGGCAAAAAAGAGGAAACATATTTCACCTATCCAGGCCTCTCTCCATTGGCTCACTGTGAAACAAAGAATTGATTTTAAGGTTTTAATTTACATGTTTAAAGCTCTACATGGACTTGCCCTTATTTATATATCAGAACTTTTAAGTTTTTATTCTCCTCAGAGATCACTTAGATCTTCAGTCCAGCTGATATTAAATGTCCCGAAATCTCATTTGAAAACAAAAGGAGACAGGTATTTTTCAATCTATGCTCTAAAACTTTGGAACACACTACCCTTAATGATTAGAGCTTCTCCTACATTAAGCATCTTTAAAGCATCAATTAAAACCTACCTTTTCTCTCAGGCTTACTCATAACTTGGTTTTATTTTGTATGCATCTTTTTAATGCTAGGGGTTGCAGTTTTGTGATGTAGAAGGTTATGACTATTTTTTGACCATTATAAATTTTTGTTTTTATTATTCTTTTAAGTTATCGGATTGAATACTTGTCGTGTTCTGTTTTACTATGTGTGTATTTTGCTCTGCTTGTGTAGCACTTTGGTCAACATTCATGTTGTTTTAAGGTGCTATATAAAGAAACTATGACCTATGTATACAATAACTTGAGTCCAATCCAAGAGCCTCACTTGTAATCATTGAACTGCTGACTGGGATCACTCCTTTTATTCTAGGGATCATGGACAGGACGACAGGATGCACAATAGTTATGTAAAACTAAATTATGATTTTTGTAGAAAAAAAAATAAACCTGTGTAATTGATACACATAGCAAACTATCACATTTCTATCATTCAAATCCATTAAAGGATAGGCTGTAGGCTGTTAGGCTGTACAGATAGGCTGTTAGGCTGTACAGATTAGGTCAACCGGAACCGGGAACACTTCCCGTAACACCCGGTGTACTTGTTACATCATAAATGCAATGGCATCTTCACTAATATTAGCCTGTCTGTTTCACTGATGTCCTGAGGTTACCGTAGTTGCCTGGATCCAGTTCATTTCCAGACTAGATGGTGGATCAGCAGCACATGATGACCACAACAGCCCTGAATGTCAGCAGAGACCACGGCAACTAGATGAGCCCTAGAGACCGATTCCCAGTGAAAACCTCATCGCCACAACAGCCATTGCACAGATCCTCAGTGAAGACCACAAGAACCGACGAGCCTTCTGCACAGTCTCTGTCATGATCCCATGTGTGTTGTACTCTTATTTTGAACTGTCTCTGGTCTTCCTGGAGGTCCGCCACCAGTCTTGAAACGCACCCTACGAGCAACAGCATTTGTCTTCTTTAACTGTATTGTTGATACAATTAAGTTGTTAGACTGTCCTTTCACATACTTTTTCATTTGAGTTGAATTCATTGCAAATTTTACTCCAGACATTCTTTTTCTTGTTTTCAGTTGATAAGTCATGCGCTGAGTCTGAAACCACATACTTCCCTACTATATAGTAGGCAAAAAGCAGTAGGCGAATGAATAAGTATGCCCGAATATTCAGTATTAATAAAACAGTAGGCGAGAATTATCTAGCTGGTGAGCTAATTCTCATGAGATTTGGACGTGCATATACTTTGCGTCCGAATTTGCATCTGAATATGCCTACTTGCCTACTATATTATAGTATGAGAAAAGAGTATGTGAAGAGAGTAGTATGTTTGAAACATCAGTATTCATTAAACAGTAGACAAGAAGACAAGTAGACAGGGGCAGCCGTGGCCTAATGGATAGAGAGTTGGACTTGTAACCTGAAGGTCGTGGGTTTGAGTCTCAGGTCCGGCAGGGATTGTAGGTGGGGGGAGTGAATAACCAGCGCTCTCTCCACCCTCACTACCACAACTGAGGTGAGACCATTGAGCAAGGCATCAAACCCCCAACTGCTCCTCGGGCACCGCAGCATTGGCTGCCCACTGCTCTGTGTGTGTGTTCACTGCTGTGTGCATGCACTTGGATGGGTTAAATGCAGAGCACAAATTCCGAGTATGGGTTGCCATACTTGGCCACATGTCACTTCACTCACTTTCTCTTAAATCCCTGGATGGCCTACTGCTTCTGCCCTGATTTTGAAGTGAGCATCCGAAGGACACTTTTCCGACGAGGGTGTTTTCAAATGTGAAAACCAATACCAAAACCAAATATTGCAAACCAAAATCACAATTCCTAGTGTTAAAATCGCATTGGTTGAACTACTGTAGAGTAAACTGTTGAACTGCTGAAGGTGTAAAGATGCTAAATAGTATAGTATATTTGTGATTTTGCTGTAAAAACACATTTTATTTTGTATAGTTAACAGGGGAGATCCAGCAAGCACAAAGTGGATTTACATAAACCATATACATCTTAAAGACGATTACTAAATGTCTATTTAATATGCGACAGGAAAATCTTTAATAAGTATTGCAGATGAACATGTCACAACATGAAATAGACATCTGAGTGAGTGATATATGTGTGCTATTATGTAGAATTCACTGCTGTCAACATTGCTTACATTAGATGAATGTAAGTAATGTAAATAAACAAATCTACATAAAGTAACTAAACATAAGTTATCTATTTTATTTGTCCATTAGTACTGTTGATAAATTGAGGAACATTTGTGATGGTCAAAAAGAGTTAACACATCAACAACTACCTCAACATTTAAATGTAGTATTGAGCAGATAAATCACAGAGTAACTTGAATCTTGTCTGGATGTTACAAGGACAACATCCCTGTAAGATCATTTTGTTACTTCTAATAAAGAAATCATATGACATTGTGTTTTTAAAAAGACTGATTTTGTATTAAGTTTGTGCATTTTTGCAGGATCTGAAATGTTTGCAGAATGCTGTGTGCAGTGAGGATGGAGTCCACAGCAGCATCCTGGAAATGGTCCAGTGCCATCACTTCATCCCCAGTGAGCCCAGAGTCAGCGAGAGCATCTAGAAAAAGACCAAAAGACATTGAAGACATTGACCTCAGAGGATGCCAACCCTCAGACAACATACAGAATTACCAAATTTTGCCATAAGTTAAATATATCAAGTTTCTACAATATATAAATACATTGTAGAAACTTAATTTCCTGTAAAGTTGCTTTGCAACGATTTGTATTGTAAAAAGTGCTATACAAATAAACTTGAATTTAATTGAATTGAAGATGTGATTTTGGTCTGGTTTGTCCTTCTGGTTTCTGTTCATACAATGGAGCCCGACTTTCAGAAGTTTAAAAATCATCATCAAGTAATATCACAAAGCTTCTGAAAATCATGCCCCATTGTATGAACAGAAACCAGCATGACAAACTTAGCCAAAATCACCTATTGTGTTCAGAAACAAACAAACAAACAAACACAAAGATTGAACAGCATGAAGACCAGTAAATAATAACTGAATTGATATGTTTGGGTGAGCTAACCTTTTAAGACCCTCAAATAGAAATTGTATGAATGCATTTATATTATAGTTGAAGAAATAAACTTTAAGAAATAAGCAACTTTTTTGAGCGTTTGTGCCCGAGACACTTATAAAACAGGATTTACAAAAATCATCGTGGTCTTCCTCATCCTCTGGCTCAACGATGTCCCCATTGAGAAGAGCGAGATTGTGAAGCCCAGCACAGCATGCGACAACCGCAGTCACAAATGCTGGGCTCAACTATAAGGCCTTGAAGAAAATAGAGCATCAGCGTGTTTTCAGCATGCCAAATATGGAAGCAGATTAGGTCTGCTATGCATTGTGCTGGCTGTTGAAACGAGCTGCACAGGGTTCTGTAAGGCTCTCTGTGTGGGGTGATGAGGCAGATGGGTGCACTCAGGCAAGGAGAGACTCGATGTCCCTTTCCCATCCATGATCAGATTCCAGTCTGACTTCAGTAATGAGGGTCGAGATCGACAGCAAAGACAGGTAAAAGGTGGGCACGGTGGGCAGCTGCTTCATCAGAAAAAAGCCACAGAATTGGCACTGCTGTGTTGAGATGGCAGTAGGATATGGAGTTCACCGTCTGTAAATATGTGATTGTTAGACCCCCCCCCCCCCCCCCCCCCCCCATTTACTCTGTTTCCCCATGTCTGTATTTACTTTTATTTTTATTAAATGTTTTGCATTTTAATCCTACTCTCTCTGTCAACCATGTAAATGTACAGTAAAGCAAGGTAAAGCACTGTACGTGTGCAAGGTATTTTTGAGCATTTACATGCATAGTTTTCTTGTTGATCAGATTATAACAGGTATACACCACCCTTTTCAATCTGACTGAAATGTCATTCTGATCGAGCTCAACTGGATCGACAGAGATGTTTACATGAAAATGTGGGAATACATGTTGAGTAAAAAAGTTTATATTTAACTTTTGTTAAATATTGGTTTACATACTTTAGTGCAGAGCTATCCAATTCTGTTACTGGAGGAACACAACCTGCAAAGTTTAGTTAACCATAGTCAAACACACGTGCCTGTAATAATCGAGTAATCATGACGACCTTGATTAAATTGTTCTGGGCTGCATTTCCCAAAAGCATCACAAACCTAAGTTGATCATAGCTCCATTGGTGGCGACGGTTCTATGATCAATTTAGGCTTACAGTGCTTTTGGGAAATGCAGCCCTGATGTGTTTAATTAAACAAGGTCAGAACAGACCTGCATTACTGCATCACCACCACTAGCAGTGTTGTAATGTGGACCAGAGACACCACACTATACTAAGCTCTACCATGAGTTCTAATCAGGATATATGTTAAGAGTAATCATTCATATTAATTCATAGGCATTTCCCAATCCAATCTCAAAACACTCCACTTTTGGGTGACAAGAACAGTTTTATTTATCAACTTTGTCACTTTGTCATGTCATTATCCCGGTGCCAAGGGCCCCTCACAGACTTACCACACAGTGGTGGCATTAATATTTACAACAAAAAAAAAAAAGCAGGAAATAATAAATCACATGTTCATTATCATGCACAAAAACAATGTGTGCTGATTGTCATGACAATCGCAAATGTTGTTGCAGCACAAACGTGGCACTTCAGAACAAAATCAGAATTAGAGCTGCCTCTGACAAAAGAAAAGGCAAAATAAAATATATTGAAAGGGATAAATTGCTCTACCATCATCACTACCATCATTACTTGTGGGCCGGGTTCCCATGGCTCATATGTAACATTTTTCCACAACACAAAGTGGTATTTGCTCATATTTAAACCCCATTGCTGGGAGAATAATAACATTAAGATAAACACTATATATGTAAGAGAATGCATACAGAAAAATATCTCATTTGTATGTTAAATATTCAGATGGCTTTGAATTTTAACTGAGAACGACATTAAGTTGCAAGAAACACACAGATATTGCCACATTTCAGAGTCCATTTTAACAGTAATGTCTGCCAGTGCAACAAAAATGCTGAACTCTTCTGTGAGGAAAGACTTAAAGATGGAGAAAAAATGAATGAAAACAAAAGATTCATTCATAAAGCAGTAAAATTTCTGCTTTAGTTCATTCATACCAGTACTTAGAAGGCTATTCTGGTGCAAATATTATGAAAGAGCAAAAAAGCAACAAGGAAATGTCATTGTAAAGCATCAATGACTATTTGTAAAGATGCAGAGGTATGTATCAGTCTTCTAAAACTGAATTCAACATAATGCATTTAACATATTCTAAAAGACTGCCCTACATCATTACATTTATAAGCGTTAATAATCCAGACGTTTTCATATTCTAATAATTGTATAGTTCTGTTGTCACATCGTTTGTTGATTTATATACATGCAGAGCTCAAAATTTTATAAATGATTTACATTGTGTATGCCACCCAGTAGATGACATTTACCACAGCAAAGGTGAAAGGGAAGACAGCACGAGCGTAGATATCAATGGTGTCGGCATCAATAGGTTTACACTTGCAGCATTTCTTCTCTTCACTGCTTTCCTTCTGTGCCCGACGGGACTGAGTGCCACGAACCTCTGTCTCTTCATGTGGATCTCCGGACGGGTCAGTGGTCCGCTGGGCCCTGTTTTGCCTGTTTGAGACGAGGAGGCCCTGGTTCATGCCAGCCACAGAGAGCGAAAACAGAACCATGGCCTGCTTTCCATTCTTTACCATGGACTGCAAAAGAACATGAGGGGAAAAAAAAAGAGTTGTTTGTTAAAATACATAGGTGGGAATTGTTTCTATTTCTATTAATTACTCTATTCTGCGTAAAATGAATAAGGAATAAGGCTATAGTTAATATTGTGCCATGTAAACTATTAAAAAAGGTAAATTCAGGTAAAATGGGACACTTTCTGTTAAACTTGTAATTTAGTTACCCAGATGCATTTGTCATTTATTTAATACCTTTTGTTAACTTAAAGGTGCAGCTGTAATATTTTCATTTGAATTCCATTTTATTTGTTAGGTACATAACAATAAACATTTTGAGAGCATGCACTCTAGACAAATGTCTTTTCAGGTGAAGTGTCATCTCTGATTTATCAAAAATGATCCTAATTAGAAATGAAACACAATTATTTATTAATTTAGGTAGCACTTTATTTTAAGGACCAATTCGCACTATTAACTCTTAGTGAATATGTGTTCCCTATTCTAAAGTGTTATTGTGTTGACATTAAATTTGAATAAATATAACAGAATATTGATGAAAATTAACCCTACAACATATTGAAAATATGACTACAGACTACAGTATGTTCTAAAGTATTCTTTGCATTTTAATTCACGTTAACAGCAGTAGCAAATAATACTGTGACTATAATATTTGTTTACATTTAATGAGAAGCCTCATAAATTCTGAATGTCATGGGCTTATATTGAGCTGTAGCCACATTTGCCAGGGTCACTGAGCATCAGCCAAAACTATTTTATCTTAATAGTGTCCCTTTAATTGAAGACTAGTTGTGCTCTTACAGTGTAAACCGGTTGAGCACAGTACAATCTTTAATTACCCACTTTACCCGAATTCAGTCTACTTGAGATTTGAGAATATATGAAATGCTCGAGATTTCTATGTAAAATTAATCTTCTGATTGTACCTCTGCACTCTTATTCGTCTTGACTTTGGCTTTCTCCTTCTTGCTGTAGTCTGCATTATAGTGAGCAAAAGCGTATTCGATCAAGGCAGCAAACACAAAGACGTAGCAGATCCAGAAATACACGTCCAGAGCTTTGATGGCAGAAGCACGGGGCAAAGATGAACGAGCACTGACCATCAGTGTTGTCATGGTGAGCACCGTTGTGATTCCTAAAGGTTAAAGGACACGTGGAAATATTCCTTTTACTTGTCAGGTTCCTTTGTGTGTGTGATTTGTTTTAAATGTTTCAATTTTACAGATACTGATTTCACTAGACATTCTACTAACTCTTTGCAACTACATGTCAACAAATTCTCATTAATTTGCAACTACATGTCAACTAACTCATTAGAGTCTTAGTATACAATTAGGTTAGGGTTAATAGAATAAGTTGACATGTAATTACAAAGTTACTTATAGTCAGTAGAATATCTGTTATGGAACCATTCAAATAAAGTGTTAACAGATATTAATCAGACAGTCTACTAATACTCTAATGACTGGTAGTTGGATCAATATCACTGTAGGGTGCCTTTTGGTGTCCTGTACATAAATAACTCATTTGCCATGAAACTTAACATAAAAATGACTATGAAAGGGTGTGTTATATTAGGATAAGTTTTTATATTCATAACAAAAGCATTACTTGGCTCTTTAGATACATTTTCTAGATTTTTTTGTTTTGTTTTGTTTTGTTTTGTGTAAGAGGATGCACGTTATTTTGATATGTCCCATACACTGCTCATTAAATCTGAATGATAGTAGAATATAGTCAAATCATAAAATTAAAAAAAAAATCCTAATAATATTTTGCTAAATAAGAGATTACTCAATTTGAGTGTATTGATCATTTGGTAATAAAACAATATTTTTATTTAATAAAAAAGAAGAGTTTGTCCCCTTTAGTGACGTCAGGACAACAGATTTTTTGTCTCTTCAGTGGCGGGAATTTCACCGGCTTGTATATATTTAGCTAGTCACAGTTTTTTGTAAGCTAATATGCTAATTGAAGCTCAAAATGTCCACCCTGTCGGCCACTTAGACTCGATAGAGTGGACATAAACATGACAGGGTGGACATAGCATTCATTTGTAGTTAATATTGCTAAAAACTAAAATGAATGGGGGGGGGGGGGGGGGTTATCAGTGTGATTGAGGATGTTATTATATTATTTATTAAGATATTTTTTTCGAAGTTGAATAAATGTTTCATTGTCATATTTTGTCATGCTTTGTGTGTTCTGCTTTATGTGTCCACCCCGTCATGTGCTGGTCCACCCTGTCATCTTGATATTTTAAAATAATATTTTAAATAATAATTCAATCATATCTATATAATCCAGTGTGTTCAATAGCTATGTGAGGGGGCAATAACATGCAAACAAAAAACTGCATCGAAATATTACAGCTTTCTCCAAATAAGAAAAAAATATATGTGCGAATTGTATGAGTTTTTTTTAAAAACACATAGTTTACATAAAATCTTTTATGTATTTATAATTTGAAAGCAAACAAATAACCCTGTTTAGGAAAGGGACCTTTCAGAAAATATAATTTGCATCTTAATATTGCAATGACAACATATTATAACAGTAATATGATAACAGTAATATATATGTCCATGACAGGGTGGACATATCTTATGATTTATGCTTCAAATAATGACCCATAATTATCTAAAAAATTTGTGGGAGCTCAGCTAATATGTTTCTATAGTACTTAAGTGTCTACTCTTTATGACATAACATAAAGCGATTAGAAAATTGAGACCAAAGTATTGTGAGGGTTGAAAAGCACTCTATGGTGATACTGACCCAGTTGATATGTAGTTGCAAAGTTACTTATAAATTAAAAACTTGGAATATCAAAATAAAGTGTTTACCTGTTGATTTTTAAAATATACAAATTTGACTTTTTACAAATTAGTTTTTTTAAACATAGCCTACTAGATATGGAGAATATCTAGTATATTTTAAAATATATATATACATATATATATATATATATATATATAGAAACAGACACACATATACGGTGAAGTGTACATTTTCGAAACTGTAAATTACAGACCTAACGTCACTCTTGCTGGCACGGCTGATTGGCTGATCCAGAATGAAACCCATGACATGGCAACCAGTAAGATTGAGGGCATGTAGGACTGAATGATGTAAACTCCTCGGTTACGCCTTAGTTGAAACCGTAAGCTGAGACGTGGAAATCTCCCTGCTGTTTCAAGAATGACAATATTGGCCTTGAAAATATGTAATACAGTTTCCGAGTTAACAAAATTGATTAAAATATTTCAAAATGAAAACAACAGTTGCAGCAGCATTAGCAATGATTATTTTGAGAGAGTTTAGTTACATCAGATGTATCAGACAGTGTCGATGAAAAGCCTCACCAGATTTAAAGTTCATCATCTCTGTGACAAAGCGATAATCTGTGATGGTGAACTGGGACAGCTCCAATTTGTCCAGCCCATGAATGTGTTTCTGACTCTCTGACCAGTGATACACAATGTCTTCTGAAGAGTAGCCATCTGCAAAACCACCAACAGAAAAAAAATATATATGAATTTTGTGAAATGTAGTCACAGGCTTCGTTATCATGGTTTGTTTTTTGTGCAGGAATCATTTTCATGCTCATGAATTTGAAACACTGTAAATGCAAAAGAGAGATGCCAGATATAAGTTTTCCCTTTACTCACAGCTTTCCAAGTCTAGCATGCATTCCTGTTCATCCATGGGGTATTTTGTGAGGTCCATATCGCATGCAACTGTAGATGTAATCCTGAAAGGGAAAACATCACGATTAAACATTTTGAACATGGAGCAGGTCACAGAAAAGAAATAAATCCTCTATGATCAGGTGTTAAGGCTGGAAAGTAAATGATATGATCCTTTGAAAATAATGATTTTTTTTCACATATTTTTCCATACTGGTGGCTCTATTAGTTTGCTTTACACAGCTCTCAGAAATAAGTGATTGGTCAGTGGTGGCCTTTATTTATTTATTAAGTAGATAAGTGGATAAGCAGATTTATTTGTAATAAAATAAAGAACAGACCACTTTGTTTATTTTGTTATAATGACTATTCATAAACATGAGTATTTTTTTTTTTATATAGCTTTTTTTAGCTTTACTGTGCTGCCCAAATCATTTTACATTATTGCCAATGCAAAATCACAAACTAGTTTAAAATGCACTTAAAGCAAACCCACGTACCGACTACTGTAGAGAATGACTCCATCAGGCTGCAGGCGTATGAGTTTGTTCTCCACAGTGACATCGTGAAACCAGGCTGATTTGGCATTAACTATGAATGTGTCTGGTAACCAGAGTTTGTCCACAAATCGGCTGTCCAGGCCAAGAGTTCTGTTTGTGTGGTTGTACGACAGACGGTCATCTCTCCAACTCTGCCGCAGAAATACTGTCATGGTGTATTCCTGTCAAAACAAATGCACACAAACAAAACATTTACAGCTGTTTAGTAACATTTCTGAGACTTAATGTTGTGTTTTGTTCAGATTTACAGACGAGTTAAATCAAGCAATAAGCCATTCGAGGCTGTGCATTGCAATGGTTTGACCATTGATATGGGGTGTTCTTCTTCTTCCTAAAACATGGTAAAATCAATAATTAATATAGATAATAATAATACTTAGTACTTTTGACCAATAGGTGGTACTGTGACAAAATTTATGTGCTGTGGTCAGTGTGGTGTGACAAGGGCACACACAAAGTTTGGTGGCAGCTTCAGATTCAGTTCGGTATAATGCCATCAAATTGGTTAATGCATCAAATACAGTAGTCAACATTTGAAGTGGATCAAAACCTATCATCAAAGTTGTCCTAAAACCAAAACAATACCCGTTCTTGTCTTAGGACAACTTTGATGAACGTTTTTGAGCCACTTCAAATGTTGACTACTGTAATAATGGTTTGGTCTAGCAACACATAATCCACAACATTTGTTGGTATGGTCTGAAAATACATTGACTGATCAACCTGAATTTCATATTATTTTAATGGCGTGATTTTAAGTTTATCTGATTTGATTTTCATACAAATCTGAAGGGAAAAAAGCTTGACTCACCTCAGCAGAAGGCAAGTTCAAAAGTTATTGGCATAAACATGAGTGCAAATTTGGTAGTGCTAAAACATTTGAGTTAGAGACTTCAATTTTGCTATTGTTAATATTCAGTATATCCGTGTACCAAGTTTCATAACATTCCTGCAAGCAGTTCTCTGGAAAACCATGGACTCAACAATAGGTGCTTATGAACCATCTGTGCTTGGTTCCTAATAATATTATAAACACATTAATATTGAATGTGTCACAGTTTCTGTTATGCTGGGTACACACTAAAAGATTTTTAAAATCTCCAGAGTCCACAAACATGAGGACAAAAAAATCCTAGATTTAACCGTTTTGCTCCTATAGTGTGTGGTGTCCTCGGGGTTCCCCCGACACATCAGGATTTCTGATTCAACATGTTGTATATTTACGATTCGCGATCGGATCGCCGCCGACGTTCTTCCGAGCAGATTCAGTCACTCTTACAGTTTTTTTCAAATGCTTACACAAAAAATCTTCACTTCTCACACAATTTCTGAAACCTGACACTCAAACACCAGAACCACACACCAAATCTGCAAAAACATACACTAATTCTCGGCCTTTGACTCAGTTTTCAATTTCATAAAACACTTTTTGCAAAACACAACACAAAATTCTCTATGTGATGCACAATAACCTAACAGGAAGTATCTTGATTTCCTTTTTCAAACACAACCAACCAAAATGCCTCACTAATTCATCAGCGCCTCACACTAACTCCTTACATGTGCTTCACTGAACACCAACCAATCATGGCTTTAGAGCAGGCCTATAAATACACATCTACACAGCTACACATGCTTGATGTATTTCTTTTCTTTTGTACTGTGTAAAACTGTATTCACAACCACAAATGCTTACAGTAAAAAAAGGTTTGGTTTCAATCTTGCTTTCGTGTTTACTGTGAATTTTTCAACATCTCTCTGCCAGTTACTTTCAATTTTGAACAGAAAAGTACATAGGAGCTCATGAAAGAAGAGCTTTAGGTTTTGAATAACTGTGTGTTTATGTGATATAAAACAGAAAAGTATAATATGGTAAAGGTGTTTGCAACGTGAGACAAATGTTTGCTTTTGAGATGTGTTCGTGATATTGTGAATGCAATGCTTCATTTTGCAAGAGATGTGAGGCATTTTGCATTTTGTGTGTGCAATTCTTGGATTTGTGTGTAAAGTTTTGTAAAAAAAAGAGGCTAAATTGAAAAAATGTGTGTAAGCAGTTGAAAAAAACTGTAAATTATATACAGAAAGTGAGCAAAAAACATTTCCCATCACAGAAGCGGTTCATGAATTAAGCTCACTGCTTGAGCTCTGTGCTCTCGCAGAAATTCAGTGTGGAATTCAGTCAGTTAACGTTCTTCATCGCCGGTGACTAATCTGAACTCTGTTTGGCCAGAAATGTGTATATTTGGTTATAATGCTCAACACTTCAAAATTCATTCATTCATTCATTCATCTCACTTTAATCGCAGCAGTCATATTAAAATTAGTTTAATTGTACAGGGGCTTATTATTATATGCATATTCAGTGAGTGTGTGTGTGTGTGTGTGTGTACACACCACTGATCTATAATAGAGAACTGGATTGCTCATGACGTCATGAAAGTGAAGCTGCCGCGCCGCCATATTGGTATTCCCCACTATTCCCATACATTACACTGAATTAATAGGAAATTGTTCGAATTTAATGAGAAAACATCACCTAACAAGTCAGTGTTTTTAAATCTGAAGTATCCCTGTACATTCTTACACCCTTGGCATGTAAACAGTTATTTTTTTAATGTCGGGAATTTCCCCTGCTTATTAAAAAGTTACGTTCATTACAGTAGGCTTACTGCAAATGTTTCAACAATGATTTCATTAAAAGCATTCGTTTTGAAGTCTATAGATCATAACAGATATAGATCTATTATATATAGATCAGTGGTACACACACACACACACTGAATATGCATCTGTGTTGTATGCATATTCTGATAGAAGACAGAAATACCTGACTTAAAACCATTTTTTAGCTGCTGAAAATACTAGTGTTTTAATAATTTTGGCCACCACTGTATGTGCAGTTATATGAAGGCAGCAATGTCGTTATTCAGCTCGGTGAGTCACTGTTGATTCAGTTCAGTTCAATAAGTGTCCATGTTCCAAGATACAATTAGGCTGTAAAGCATTTCTACAGAAGACAATAGTGCCATCATCCATCTTAATTCAGGCCAAGTTTTACTCTGTGTCAGTGCAGTTACATCAATATATTACTGAAAAGTGTTTTTCACCACAACTAAAGCCCAGCTCACACTGTGCGATTTTGGCCACGATTTGGTTGCCTGAGACAAATTTTAAAAATCCTAAAAGATTCCTATATTCCTAGGCTAAAACCTGTAGTCTTTGATCACTGGTCTGACATGTTCACCGACAGCCGATTAATGGCTGTTGCGATCAGATTTTACTTAAAATTCTGGCAGGGTCGGAAGATTTGGCATACAGTCCTGCTGTGGACGTCTCCTACGATGAACGTCAAACTTTCTGTCTCATTTTTCAAGACAAGCCATGATCAGAACTAATACTCTGGCGCTCCCATCCTCCGCTCACGGAATTCATATGAAATGTTGCATTTGCTATGATAAACACCAGTTGTGCCGCTCTTTTCATGTGGGTGTCTAGTGCTGTTTACACTTTTCTTCTTAAAGGGGTCCTATTATGCTCTTTTACAAAGTCTTGATTTTGTTTTGGGGGTGTACTAGAACATGCTCTCATGCTTGGTGGCTCGAAAATAGTATTATTTTTCACATAATTTACATTATTACAATACCTCTCTCCCCAGCCTGACACAAACGACTTGATTAGTTCCGGGTTTGATGAAGGCCCGCCTTCCGAAGAACGAAATGTGTTGTGATTGGTTAGCTGTCCCAGTGCGTTGTGATTGGCGAACAGTTTAGACAGTGTTTCAGTATTGCCCCGCCCCTCGCCAGAACAGCAAGTTCGTCAATATTGCAATATCAATTCAGACCTCGAGAATATGAACAAGAGGATCGTGCAGAACCTTTGCATGCACGGATATTGCAAGACACATTAAAGTGGTAATTTTATTGTTGTTGTTGTTAATGTAGTTTTTTGGCTAAATTACGTTTTAGATGGGATGTCAACAACAGCTTAAAAATAACTGCATTGACTATTAAGACAAGTCATGTCACTCGGCGGCCATCTTTGAAACGCCTCTCGGGCATCCAAGAGCAGCTCCTATCTCTTTGTATGGGGAAACATCAAATTCTCCAAAACTGTTCACTAAGCTTACGATTAAATTTCATATTTGAAATCATCAATGAAATCGGACAACAACTGTGTCAAAAATGTTGTTTCTTTTGCTCAAATAGCGTTATAAAAAGCTTATTTCTCAGGCTATATCAGCCAGTGC
>JAFVLL020010164.1:15327-49873 GCA_021397915.2 Tor tambroides
AAAAATTAACCATACCATTTATCATAATGTGCTTAAAATGTCTGGCATATAAGAAAATGACGTGATACTGGTCACACGGTTTTGTAATAAATCATTTTTTTAGTTTGCAGAGGGCTGTTTGGTAGTAACATGAAGTAACATGAGTAAAATTAAAAATGTTATTATTTGAAAGAAATAAGACATTGACTTCACTGACTCTTGATTTTCATTCATTTTGAAGACAGCTCAGAAAAAAAGCAGACATTGCATGAAGACAAAATGAAAAACATAATTGTGCACAAAATATTTGTGTGAGATTATAATATGTTTTCTCTTAGAAAACTGTTTAAAAAATAATGAACATCAATGGACATGAAATGTAACCTAAATTATAGAATGACCCACTAATTATAATCGATTATAACTACAGTTTCATAAATGAAGAGCAATATGTCCACAGGTCCGCAGAGGAGAACCACTGACCTATTGAATAAGATAGGTATGCTTTATTACAAGGTACTTATCAATACTTACATGTGGTGTGCCTCTCACAAGCTTGTTTCTTAGGATATGTTTCAAATATATGTGGGCTAATTATAATACTTTAAAAATAGACTGTAGAAACTGCAGCACTTGTCATAGGAAGTGTGAGGTTTGTTGTGAAAAAAGAGGCTAAATATTGATGCTAAAAATGACTGCAGGTGGTTGAGCAGTGTAGTGCAATCCAGCATGATAAACTGTACATATAAAACTCACCTCCAATCCCAGGGCGAAAGTTTCGAGCATAACCTTTCATTAAATCATCCAGATTAGGCAACCAGGATATTTCAATGTCTGTGCCAACATAGTCACCAATATCACTCAGCATGGCCCTACGGGGACAAAACAAACAAATGTTCTTCACTTTTTTCTTTCACAATCTTATCAGAGATGCAGATGTGGATGTGTGACATGTAACTGCAGTTTGATAATCAGAATATTGAAATACATTATGGGGACATATTTGGTTGGAAGCGAACGGAAATACAGGCCAGATGGATGGACTGAAAAGGTGTGAAGGGAAACAGGATAAAACACAGAAACCAGGCATCAAAAAGCAAAACAAAAACCCAAAACTTGCTGAGGGGCTTAATGGATGCTGGTTACACAATAAGAAACAAAATAAGCCAAAAATGATAGAAACAGAGCCCAAAATAGAACAAACAGACACAGACGTAGAACAAAATACAAATGGGGGCACTGAATCAGGAAGCTAAGGAGGTAATAAGGGCTATGCCAAACAGACATAAAGGACAAATCCAAATAACAAAACTGACAATGGGAATATACACCTTTTCTTTTTCCTACTGCATTTTAAAATATGGCTGAAACTTCTAGTTTGGAGAATTTCAAAACTGAAACAAATAATTTCAAATAATAAGGTTGCGCTGAAAATAATAGTCATCTGTCAATTTGACTGAATGAGCTACAAATTTTCCTTCATGCCCTATTTTAGCATAACACTTGCAATTTTAATGAGACATTGGTATCACAAGAATTTCTGTGGCAAGTGCTCTTTTTAGTCCAGTGTTCTGTTCCTCCTCACTATTTTCTTTTCTTTTTCTTCTGCTATAACTATGAAAAAGAGCAGATACTGCGCAACTGTGGCCTGCTCTTTCGATTTAATAAACAAGATATCCCATGAATAATTCAATGCACTAAGAATCCCTCATTTTCCTTCCCAAATTCCCACATTTCTTTCCCAGTTTATTAATCTCTATTAGCAGTGTTTACTGGAAGAAACAGGGTATACAATATTTGTATCTGTCAAAATGATGGAAAGTTCTTGGAAATATCCATACATCATCTGTTAATGATGGAACATTTTTGATTAACGCAACAAACCCATTACATAACATATTACTACAGTAATATTTAACTTGTTATTTATGGTCTGCTGAAAGTAATATGTTAATACATTTACATGTTTAAATTTCCTTTTAACGTTCAATGGTTCGAAGGGTGAAGAGAGTAATGCCACCTCATTGTATAATTTTTGTTTTCAAATGCTTATTATTGCATTCGTAGAGCATGCTGACAGTTAAACAAGTTTATTAGCGGTCTCCATGGGCCGATAGGAAGAACGTGGCTAAAGGAACAAAATCAGGAAGGGAAACAAGGGAGACAGGTAAAACCAGCAACGGGCAAATAAGGAAAAGAGCTGAGATACAATGGAACTGATAGGGGAACACGTGGAAAAGGTCTGTTCTTGGTTACTTGTGGCAATAATTCACTGGGTTAGGGCTAATTTTGTTTGCGCCGTTATGCAACAAGCCCTGTGATTGACATAATCAATTAAATCTTTAGAATTGGCTGTGGGGCTGTGTTTGCACTTGACTGGTTTGGGGATTCAGTGCTGGGATTCAACACTAATCAACAGTAGTACAACATAGGTAATTTTACTAAACTGGAGATGAAGATAGTCCACATGAGATAAGGAGAATACTATGCCATTGTATGCTATTATGAGTTTCCTGTTTGTGAGGCTAGACACTGAAATGTGTTTGGGTGAGTATTTGAAGAGTCCTTAACGAGCTGATTAATAATTGTCGGGTCTGAGTGGTTAGTACTCCAAAGACATGGGGAGAGACTGAGAGTTTGTTGGAGATGTGACAATTACATGTTTATCACAGAATTAATGTAATTACCCGATAATATCAGATAAATTGCATGTTTAATGTGATTTTGTGAAAACATAAAATATCTTTTAGATGAATCAGAGATGGGTCTTCACCCAGCTACATTTTACCAAGTGATTAATGTCTTTACTGCATTAAAAAAAAAAGGAAACTAAAATAAAATGAGATTAGAAAACTTGCTCCCAAAAATAATTCCTGAAGACCAGGCTGGTTTCATTAAAAATGGACAAATGGTTCACAATGACTGCAGATTATTCAATATAATAAACTGCTCTAAATCAAGGTCTCAATCTGAAATACTGTCATTAGGTGCTGAAAAGGCCATCAACAGGGTTGGGTGGGATTATCTCTTCTCCACATTTATTTAATAGATAAAGCGCTTTTATGCATCCCCATTGGCCTCAATATAGACAAATAAATTTAGGGTCTGATTACTTTAGGTTAACACGTTGTAACTGTAGGGCTGTCTGCTACTGTATCACCAATGCGCTTTGCATTGACGACTGAACCTCTGGCAATCGCTTTATCAACCTAGGCTTCCTCAGCGTGATTTATTATTATACATTTTCAATTCATCTAAGACAGTTCCTATGATAATCTCTCCTTTAAAAACATTTAGACAAATATCAGGATATAAGCTCAATATAGGGAAAAGTATACTGTCCAGTTAATGACCTAGCTGAAAAGCAATCTTCTGAAACCTTATCTTTTAAATTTAAAATACTTAGGAACCAATGTCACTAAGGGTGTATTCACACCAGGAAAGTCTGCTAGTTCACTTGCTTTGGTCCGGACCAAATACAATGTTGATTTTTTTGTTTGGTGCAGTTCACTTTCACACTGCTCTTTTTGCAAGTGAACCAGAAATTGTAAACAAAACCACGTGTGCTAAGGTCATCCATCCATTGGTTCATCCATTCAACTGTACCAGAGTTTGTTTGGAACTGGACCGAGATCACCTCTTCAGCTGGGTCTCGGTTCGGTTGTTTGGTCTGCACCCGAGTGTGATTGCTGTATTCACACCTGCCCAAATGATCCGCACCAAAGGGGGAAACGAACTTGAGTTTCGAACCAAACAAGACAGGTGTGAATACACCCTAAGATACTTGCAGATCTGTTTAAGGAGAACTTTTCTAAACTACTCTGTACAACTACTTGAATTATTACAGTTTTTCTCAGTCGATTTGACACTTTTCTCCAATGCACTGTACTTGTTCTCAAAACAATTAGCACAGCCATCCAAACACAAAATTACCTTTACCAAACAGTTCAACTTTACTGCAAAATGAATCACTGCAATTTTTTTTAGTAATGCATTTATTAAAAGTAAATATTAACAACTTTTAGTTCAACGATGGAAACCTCCTCACGACCTTTCTATCAAGCATTGGTTACATTCCTTACTTGAGATACTATATTTGGAACTGTCATCAGCACGGACCACTCATGCTAAACCGGTCATTTTGTCTATGTGGAAGAACTGTATATTTTCAGTTAGGGAGATCTTGAACATTTAAACCATTTCTATTATTTTTGTAGTTATTTTATTTATCTGTATTTTATTTATTTACTTATTTTTTCTCCAAATTCCTGATGTGCGGTGGGTTGGGTGAGGGTTGGGGGGGGATAGTTGTTTGGTACAGTTTCTTGTTTGTTGTAACCTATATGTTACTTTGAAAATAAATAAAAACACTGAATTACAAAAAAAAAAGTAAATATTAACATAAAATCTATAGGTGTGTTCTCTATTGATTATAAAACACATTCAGCTGTAGATGCACAAATATGCTAATGAAAATACATGTTTATTGCAATTCCTCAACTGGGAGTTTTGTTTTATATATATTGTGTAGAACTAAACAAAATAAAAATTGTTATCCAGCACCTGCTATCACCCATGAGAAAATAATTAATCGTACCTTTAAACTTAAAATCTGTTTGTGCCACCTTTAGCAGCAAGAACTGCAAACAAACTTTTCTGATAACTACAGCTCAGTCTTTTACAGCACAGAGGTGTATGTATGTATATATGTTATATATATATATATATATATATATATATATATATGAAACTTTTTTATCTGGTGAAAATATTAGAGTTCTAATAATTTTGGCCACCACTGTATATACACACACGTGTGTGTTTGCTGTGTACATAAATTATCCTGAATTATTGATCTTGCCTTTCATTTGCATCTGGATGAGAATTTCATTGCATTTTATCTACACTACATATTTGCTGCGCTTGCATCATAGGGGAAAAAATGTGAGAAGATTGAATCCATGCTTGACAGGCTCCTGTCTCAACATCTCCACAGGCCTCTTCCTTTGTGACTGGTGATGTTGTTCTGAACGACCATGTCAACAATGCTGCTGTTTCATTCAAAATAATCTTGAATGTCCACCTGAATGATCTCAAACATCAATTCTGAAAAACGTTTGGACATTTACAGTAAATAACAGAAGTTGTCCTAGGAGGACTAAAAATTTGTAAAATCAACAATCATAGTACACAACACTTCTCTAAACGAGAGGCCATGATTTCAGTTAGGGTAATTCTGATTTCATTTGAAATTTGTCTGTACTTTCTACTTCTCCTTCCACCCTGCTGTCCACTTCCTCTTTGTCCATGTCTTCTTACAGTTTCTGCTCTTGCTCTTTCCACTACACCAATGCCCTCCTCTCGACACATCTCTTCTCCCTCTCCTCTCCTCTTTTCTCACATCTTCCTCTCTGCTCATCTCTTTCTACTTGTTCCACTCTTCTTCTTCTCTCTCATTACACCCCTTTCTCTACCCACTCCACTGCCTTATAGACTTACACTTCTTTCTTTACCACCCCCCCAATTTTATTTTTATTTATTATATTTTTATTTATATTTTATTATTATTATAATTATTTTTTGCATATTCGTTCTTGCTCTTTGTATACTTTCCCTTTTATTATTACTCTAAAGCAATTGTGATAAATGTTTAAATGATTAGAAAATCTGCATTTCCTGTGTTGAGAGTATGATTAACCGAGTAGTTATCAGTTGGGCCAATCGAAAATACACCATGTTCATTTGATATAAGGACAAATTAAAGAGTTCTGTTTGTTGTGTTTGGACAAATGGTACATAAATGTTTGTGATTTGTGTAAAACCTTTTTTCAGATATTTTAAAGTATTGATTGGTTGTATTAACTATTATGAAAACATTTGAGAGTTTTGTGCACATTGTTTTGAGAAAATTATTTGTGTGATTTGTAATTTGTATGAAATGAATGAAAACATACAATCTGTTTAGGACAATTACAAAGTGTTCAGATCACTGTGTTAAATGTTTTGAGAACAGTGACCTGAGTTTGGATAAATGTGTCAAATCGATTGAGAAAAACTAATGAACTGTTGGCTGTTGTTCTGCTCACAATTTATTGCAATTGAACCTTATACCACCCCTTCTGTCCCTTGGCAATCAGATGTTCTCTGCAAGCATCGTTCTAAACTCAGGGCTGCAGAGAGGGTGTGGCGCAATTCAAAAAATCCTACTGATCTTATGTGTATTGGTCACTTCTTCCTTCTCTGCAAATGTCTCCACTGCTAGAAGGACATACTACCACAACACAATTAACAATTCATCTAACACAATGCTCTTTAAAACATTTTCCTCCCTCTCCTTCATCAACTCTAACAGTTGACGACTTTCTTCTGTCACCATATTTATAGGGTATTTGCAGTTCGACTCACAACTGCAACACTTCATTAATAAAAATACAACCATCAGTGCACAATTCTCCACATCACAAACTGTCAAACACATCTTACCAGCAAACATACACTCGCTCATTGCCCTTCTCTCGGGTTGTTGAAGCCCTAAGACTGGCAAGAGCGGCATCCAAATCTTCAATACTTATCTTGCTGGATCTGTCTGCGGCTTTTGAAACAGTTAACCACCAGATCCCCCTGTCAACTCTTATTTCAAAAGGCATCTCAGGTACTGCACTACAGTGGTTCAAGTTTTACCTCTCAGACAGTGTTGGGCAAGCTACTTGGAAAATGTAGTGAGCTAAGCTAACAGTTACTCTTCATTAAATGAAGCTTCACTACACTAAAGCTACAGCCCTGGGAAATGTAGCAAGCTAAGCTACAGCAACATGGCAAAAGTAGTTTACTACATCCAAGCTATTTAAAAAAAAAAATCATTTTTATATTGAACCAACATCATACCAAGTCAATGCTCTCTCAGTAATCAATAAAACCGTCAGTCAAGCAGATAGATAGGCATAATAGTTCAGTTTAATTGTTTATTCAACAACTGTTCCAAACCAATTTGGCAACAAAAATCAGTATCATGTACAGGGCCAGATTTACATTATATTGTGACATACTAGGCAAAAGAAATGTTTGCTGTCGGCCGGAAACCTCCTGTTGGTAGTTGGTATTGTGGCTTTATTGTATACAGATACATTTATATAAATGGTAACACTTCACAATAAGGTTCATTAGTTAACATTAGTTAACGTGAACTAAGAATGAACAATACTTCTGCAGCATTTATTAATGTTAATTTCAACATTTACTAATGCATTACAGTTTTTCTCAGTCGCTTTGGTGCATTTCTCAGATCAGAAATGAAATTCATCTAGTCACTTGTGCACATGATAAAAGCAGTTTCTCATTATTTTGATCAAGTTGCAATTGCTTTGGTACATTCATGCAAATGATTATGTACATTTGTCTGCGTTTTCCTACATTATCAGTTGCTAATGTCATGTTGCTCAATATGTATTATTTAGTTCTCTGTGCAATAGTCTTACCCCTCAAAACATCTAGTCATTAGTTCATCGTATAAGTCATTAAATGCAAAATGGTTGATCTAGTTGTCATAAACTGTCAAGCACATTTTCTACACATTTCTATTAGTCTTTTTGTAAATTTGCCATGGATTGTGCAGGTGAATCTTGACTTTCACTAATGAAGAGAATGTAGATCAACCAATGACAAACCAGTTCTCTGAAATTCCTCATACAGTGCTGCATGCAAAAGCAAAGCTCTGCCTGTGTTTGCCTTTCTAATTTTGTATTTTCGCCTTTGTGCCCATATTTCTTTTTCTTTTCTGTCACAATGACGTTGTAATGTTTTTTTTTTGGTCAGACCACTAGTAAAAGTGTAACTGTGAATCCTATCCAGTCTCTTTCAATCATTCCCACATACAGTAATGTGTAAATTTGTACTTTTAAAATGGATATATGGCATGCATAAGAAATGCAGCCTTCTGCATTTCAGTACAGTAACTGTCATCCAAACTGTTGCCATAGTTTACATCAGGTAATACTAACAGAGCACACTGTTATATTGACAACATGACTAAGCATTTTGACTATCTTGTTTGTAAACAATGACACAAAGACTTTTCATTCTCATGCCACTGATTTGTTCATTGACATAAATACTTAACTTTGAGAGATGAACTAAAGATTTTGAATAAGTTACAGGCTTTTGCAGGTAATCCATTGTGTGGTGCTGTTTGTACAAATTGTTTTGAGAAATGCACATACTTTGCAAATATTAAGATTCGAGAAATGCACCAAAGTGACAGAGAAAAACTGTAAAATCAAAAGTTGTGTTTGTTATCATTAGTTAATGCACTGTGAACTAACATGAACTACCAATGAACGACTGTATTTTCATTAACTAACATTAACAAAGATGAATAAATAGGCCTGGCCTACTGTAATAAATGTATTGTTCATTGTATGCTCATGTTAGTTAATACATTAATGCTAACATTAATGAAATCTTATTGTATGATGTTACCATATAGATGTATAGGCCTGGCTACATTTATTTGCATCGTTATATTCGTATTATTAACATTTCACCAAAATCAAGTTCAAGCTTTTGACCAGCGAATGTTTTTTTCCCCGTCATTACCGCCACATCAGAGGCAGTACGTGCGTCCTATTTATATTTTCATGAACTTGCAGGTCATACAGTTTTCTGTCGCTATGTGGGCACTCAGTTTTTTTCTGTTATTTGGCCAAAGTATCATATTATAAAAGATTCAGCGCTTCGCACAAGCTATTTGGCTGTGACTTGACAACAAATACTAGACTAAGACACTCTTCTCCGCTCCTCAAATACAAAAAAACATTAGCCTTTATAAATATAGTGTTTCTTGAGTAAAGAAAACGCTGTACTTATTCAATCAACAGTTCTTTATTTACCTTCAGACAGCAAACAAACTGAGATGCTCCAAACTGCGCGCCGCACTTCATTGACGAGAGAGGCGGGAGGAATAATGAGGTTTGACTGACAGTTTGAGGAGCCAATGGCGTTACGAGCTTTAGTGTCTGTGGCGTCACTTACTGATCCAGGATCAGTGATCCGTAGCAGTTATATTTCCGATTTGAGCTCGAGTTTCAGAATGCTTTCTTTGGAAAATGTAACGTTAGCTTTTGTTGACGCTACCGCGCTACTTGATCAAAAAAAGAGCTTCGCTACTGAAAAGCTATTTGATTCAGAAAGCAGCGACGCTACCACCACGCTACTGAGAAATGTAGTTAAACTAGTAGCGTCACTACTTGTAGCGACGCTACTGCCCATCACTGCTCTCAGATAGGTTCTTCAAATCACAACGTGTAGCTACTGGGGTGCCTCAGGGCTCAGTTCCTGGACTACTTCTCTTCTCTATCTGCATGGTATCACTATAGGTTCTGTCATTCAGAAACATGGCTTTTCATATCATTGCTATGCTGATGACATTCAACTCTACCTCTCATTCCATCCTGATGATCCAGCTGCTCGCATATCAGCATGTCTAACAGACATTTCACAGACCACATTGTTAGAACTGACCGGTCCTGCCGATTTGCCTTATACTACAGATCAGGCCCTTTCTTTCTGAATATGCTACACAACTCCTTATTCAGGCTCTTGTTCTGTCCAGGCTGGACTATTGTAATGCGCTCTTGGCAGGTCTTCCAACCAGTTCTATCAAACCTCTGGAACTAATTCAGAATGCGGCTGCAAGGTTAGTCTTTAACGAGTTAAAAAGAACACGTCACACCTCTGTTCATCAATACCTGCCTGCATAAAATTCAAGGCATTGATGTTTGCCTACAAAACAACCACTAGCTCTGCACCTCTTTAACTAAATTCACTACTTCAGACTTATGTGGATGCTGGTTTCACAGGTATTGGGTAGGTTTGGTTTTAGAATTAAAACAAGTAAAGGAACTGTCCTTGTTGCGCCTCGTCACTTGCTCCCTCTAATCAGGCTAAGGGTTGAGCAAGATGAACAGAGTTATAAGTAGGGCAGTATATCTTCCCTTTACTTCGTTTACCTCCCCCTTGGAGGAGTGGCAACTGTGAAGGTTGTGTTGTGGAGGGCTAACTACTGAGGTTTTTAGCACCCTGCATGCTCCCTTTACTAGGCTGCTCAAGTACACTTTTGGGTAGAACAGGGTGACTCACAAGAGTTTTGTTTACCTCTCTTGCCAACTGTTGTTGAGTCTTGAAGAAGAGATGTGTGCTCTCCTTTGAATGGTTACATTGGGGTCTTAAATAGAGTCCGAGCTCCCCTGTGGCTTCCTTGGGGTTTAGAACCTGGGTGATGAAAGTTACTTGGCAAATTGTCAGCAAGTAAAAATCAAAGCTAAAATTGTGCGGTGTGTGCCCAGCATAAGGGTAAGGATGTATGCTCCCCCTACAATGGATGGCAATACATAGGGTTGTAGCCTGAGGTGCTAGTTCCTGAGGTTTTTAGCACCTTGCATGCTCCCTTTGGTAGGCTGCTCAAGTATTCCTTAGGTTTGACCAGGGTGAATGAAATTATGATAGGCAACTCTCGAGAGTCCCTCTGTTTAGTTTACCTCCTTCCGCAACTGTTGTTTCTGTGCTACTGAATGTTAGGAGCTCTCTCTCTGTGTGTGTGTGTGTGTGTGTGTGTGTGTGTGTGTGTGCGCACACTTCAATGAAGGCAGCACATTAATTTAGAGCAGCCATGAAATTGACTCTATGAACTGAACTGGGCTGCATTTCCCAAAAGCATTGTAAGCCTAAGAAGTTCGTAAAAACGGTAGTATGACTGATCTTAATATTATGGTCTATTTCCCAAGAGCATCATAACTTAAGTAGCACTTGAAAATCATCGTTGATCTACAAGTGCTCTGGAGTAATCGTAAAGCCCTAAGTGCATCGTAAGAAGACAGAGTTATGAGGTCACTTGCAGGACAATCGGCAGATTACACCTTTAACTTTATTCAAGTGCAATGTGATTATAATATAAGGTTTTGACTCTACTTTATTGTGCACTTTATTACTCTTTTTTTTGTTTAAATTAATTTCTAAACATTTCTAAACATTTCATCCATTGTTATTAAGGATTTAGCATTATCTGATCACTTCTGTATTTTCTTTGATATATTGATCTCTGTTACCACTGAATGTAGATCTGTCTCTGTCAGAAAGAGATGCATTAACGAGAACATTAGTGTGCTTTTTATGAAGGCTATATCTTTAACACTCTATTGATCTTCTCCTGGATTCATTTAACTCAAAAGTTAAGAATGTTATTGATTGATATTGCTCCGGTAAAGGTCAGCAAGAAGACTGGCAGACAAAAATCATCTTGGAGAAAATCAACAGCAGTTCAGAGTATGAAAAGACAATGCAGAAAAGCTGAGCGGATGTGGCAGAAGACGAAACTCGAAATTCACTATAGCATCTATAAAGACAGCCTTCATGCTTTCAATGTGGAACTAGCCACAGCTAGACAGACCTTCTTCTCAAACCTTATAAACAGTAACTTAAACAACACTCGCACTCTTTTTGCGACTGTTGAGAGACTGACAAACCCCCCAAATCAGATTCCAAGTGAAATGCTCTCCGACAGCAAATGCAATGAGTTTGCTTCCTTCTTTTCTGAGAAGATCAATAATATCAGAAAGGAGATTGGCACATCCTCAAGTTATGCAGAGGTCACACAGATTCGACCGCAATTTCAAAAAAGAAGTTTGTTTTTGAAGCAATTGATAGCAACATTTTGGAAGAAATAGTACAGCACCTTAAATCGTCAACCTGCTATTTTGACACACCTCCCACATCTTTTTTCGAAAGTGTGCTTAACTGTTTAGAAGCAGATTTCTTAGAAGTAGTGAATCCCTCATTTCTTTCTGGGACTTTTCGAAACTCCCTGAAAACTGCAGTTGTTAAGCCCCTCTTGAAAAAGAGCAATCTTGATAACACCATAATGAGCAACTATAGACCAATATCAAATCTTCCTTTCATAGGTAAGATTATGGAAAAGGTAGTTTTTAAATCAGCTGAACAACTACTTAAACTTAAATGGATATCTAGACAATTTTCAATCTGGTTTCCGAGCGCATCACAGCACAGAGACAGCACTCAATAAGATAATAAATTATATTCGCTTTAATTCTGATTCTGGCAAAATATCAGTGCTGGTACTACTAGATCTTAGTGCTGCGTTTGACACTGTTGAACATAACATACTTCTAGAGAGACTGGAAAACTGGGTCGGGCTTTCTGGGATGGTACTCGAATGGTTCAGGTCATAGAAGGGACAGGTTATTATGCGAGTATAGGAGAGCATAAGTCTAAGTGGACGGCCATGACATGCGGAGTCCCACAAGGCTCAGTTCTTGCACCGCTCTTGTTTAGCCAGTATATGCTCCCATTAAGTCAGCTAATGAGGAAGAACCAAATTGCCTATCACAGCTATTCTGATGATACCCAGATTTACCTAGCCTTATCTCCAAATGACTATAGCCCCATTGAATCCCTCTGCCAATGCATTGATGAAATTAACAGTTGGATGTGCCACAACTTTCTTCAGTTAAACAAGGAGAAAACTGAAGTCATTGCATTTGGAAACAAAGATGAAGTTCTCAAGGTGAATGCATACCTTGACTCTAGGGGTCAAACAACTAAAAATCAAGTCAAAAATCTTGGTGTGATTCTGGAGACAGACCTTAGTTTTAGTAGTCATGTCAAAGCAGTAACTAAATCAGCATACTATCATCTCAAAAACATTGCAAGAATTAGATGTTTTGTTTCCAGTCAAGACTTGGAGAAACTTGTTCATGCCTTTATCACCAGCAGGGTGGATTATTGTAATGGTCTCCTCACCGGCCTTCCCAAGAAGACCATTAGACAGCTGCAGCTCATCCAGAACGCTGCTGCCAGGATTCTGACTAGAACCAGAAAATCTGAGCATATCACACCAGTCCTCAGGTCCTTACACTGGCTTCCAATAACATTTAGGATTGATTTGAAAGTACTTTTACTCGTTTATAAATCACTCAATGGCCTAGGACCTAAATACATTGCAGATATGCTCATTGAATATAAACCTAACAGACCACTCAAATCATTAGGATCGAGTGAGTTAGAAATACCAAGGGTTTAAATCCAGACTCAAAACTCATCTGTTTAGCTGTGCATTTGTTGAATGAGCACTGTGCTACGTCCTAACTAATTGCACTGTATTTTATGTATAATCATTTTCTATTCTTAACTGTTTTAAATGAATTTTAAATCCATGTTTATATCATTTCTTTGTTTTAATTGTTGTGATTATTATTTTTTAATTCCTTGTTTTTATTGTTGTGATTATTTTTTTAATGACTATTTCACTTCCTTTTATGTAAAGCTTTAACTACCACTGTGTATGAAATGTGCTATATAAATAAACTTGCCTTGCCTTGCCTATAAATGAAATAATTAACAAAAAAAATGAATAGTGCCTCATTGAAATCTGTCTCACTGTTATTCATAGGATTAGCCACAGGGGTGAGGAGATATGCCACTCTCCCCAAGCAGCCTCCACTGTCCCTGTGAGTTTTGTTTCTCCTGACCCACAGATGAATTGCTGAACATGAAGGAGTCGTGTGTGCTTCCAGGCCACCTTGAAACAATGTCTGTGATCAAACCCTTATGGTCACAGATCACCTGGCAGTTGGCAGCTGCATAACCTTTGCGGCATATATACACATGGTCATCCACAGATGGTGTAAGGATCGGGATCAAGGTTCCATCAATGATGCGTTAAAAAATACTGTTGTATTTCTGTGATGTCCTGTTTTGATGCTGGAAATTTAATATGTTCTGCAGCAAGTGGAAGTAATGCATTTGTGACCGCTTGATCAGCTCTTGACACTGATGCGTCACTTAGTCCAAGCCCATCACCAAGTACCTGGAGAAAACTGCCTGTTGCATTAAATCTCAAGGCTGCTAGGAGTTGGACTTCAGGGGACAAGGCAAAACTTCTCCTGGTGGCACACATCAGCTGGGGTCCAATTCTATTCAGCAGTTGGGCTATTTGTCCTCTTGGCAGACGATATCTCCCAATTATAGCCATGTCATCAAGGATATTCAAGAGGTTTTGATGCATTCTTATGACGGCATTTAAAGTCACCAATCTACTTTGTGGTTGTCTCCGTCTTTGTCTGTATACTTGAAGGAACCATGTTAAGGTTATCAGGCTGTGATAATGTTCACATATCCCACTGCCTATCATCAATTTCAGTAATCACTTTAGGCCCTGCCTTGAAGAAATTGGAAGGAGTGGCATGCTTAGTAATTGTATAGATTACATCCTCCTTTAATCTATCCTATGTTTGTAATGTTCATAATGACCAAAAGTTGTGCTTCTTATAAATATGTATATTACAGAACACTGCTGGTAAAACATGTCTGCAATAAACTTTTTTGTCTGTACCTGTAAAAATGTATTGGCTAGATGAAGTACATATATTTGTGCTACTGTCACCCTTAATATATAGACTTTATATATTAATAATAATATTAATAATATTGAAACTTACATGCTTACTGTATGTCTGAAAATAATCATCAATCACTAGCCATTCACTTCAGAAATACTTGGAAGAACTCATAAGATTTTTTATAGTATTTCATAGGGCTATAGGCCTTGTGTGGTTCAACAAACACTTGGGCATCAAAAACATTGCAACAACATAGTTTTATTCATTTGGGTTATTCAGTTCCCCAGGACCTGCAAAATACATTGTACAGTGGGCTGAGTAATAACTACATATAGAAAACATTTCACACTGCACAAGAAATGACAGAAACTTAATGAATCCCCATTTAACAATAATCATATTAACTGACGGTGCTGGCAAGATAATTGACACAGAAATGGAGGGCCTTGCAAGCTTCATCTACTCTAGTGCAAGTTTCCTCTCTTCTAAGGCCAGCTTGGCCTTCTTGAGCTCAATGAGCTGCTGTTGAAAATTGTTGTCCCTCTCGCTGGCTTCTTTAAGGCATTGTCTAATGTCTTTCAAGACATCTAGTTTCTCTCTCTCAGCTGCACTAAGTCCTGACTACAAGTACAGACATTATCAAACTGCTGAGGTGTCGTGGCTGCAGTCTGGACACCTGAAGATGGAGGCTGAGGCCTGGGATGATTGTTTGGAGGACTAGGAGATGGTAGGTGCTGGGAGATAGTCCCTCTGAACATGAAGTACCTGACTCAGGCTCAGGTTGAGTTGCCCCTACTCCTCCATGGATGTCAATACCACCACTAATGCCATCTGAAGCACTTGTGCCAAGGCCTTTTCTTCCTCTGCTGTGAGAAGGGGGGACTCATTGGTCCCACCACCTGTTTTTTAATTGCAGTCCTCTGCAGTGCCCTCTTCCTCTTTGCCAGGCTTGCAAAATCCTGCCACTTCTTGCAGACATCCTTGTCTGATCTTTTAACACCCCTGGTTGCTGTTAATCTGGTAGCAATGTCCTTTCAGATGTTTTGTTTTTCCTTATTTGTATGGTGTCCTTTAAATCTGGTGAAAATAACATCTTTGTTTCGCTCTACCTCCTCTAGAAGGACATTAATTTAAACTTTTTGAAAGGCATCTTTTCTTTTTTTTTTTTTTTCTTTTTTTTGTTCAGCCATTTTTTCAGTGCCTCAGCCTGTAGGTAGGTGCTTTATATACAGTAGACTTGTCTTGATTGCTAATCCACATCAGATGATGATTATTGGGTTAAAACGTTTAGGATACGATTCCATATAAAGTTATATTTCAGCACTTCACAAAAGCGACTCTTAAGTAGCACGTAGAATGCGTTCTCGCACGTTCATGTTACTGTAAGTGCATTTTTGGGAAATACAAGTGGAATTGCGGTGTTATCGTTATCGGGAAACCCCGGCCTGGGTGTGTCATATAAGAGAATGTAAACAAAATAAATATTAAGAGATGCTGTCTTAACCTGGACTATGGTTTTATACTGTTGAGATGACATTATTAAATTATCTGGAATGAGTTTATGAGATTATGTTATTGTGCAAAACATTAAAAGTAGAAAGTAATTTGTTAAAGTATCTTTAAAATAGCTATTACAATTATTTTGTCATTTTGTAAATTATTATTTTTAAATTATTATTTCTTGGATGAAACAATAATAAATAAAGAACCGGTACAAATGAGAAACCAGCTCTAAGCAAACAAATACTTATTAAAAACAGAGGAAAAAATATGTCATTAATATCTGTAAAATAAGTAAATTAGGCAATTTTGGTAAGGGGTTGCAAAAATGATTACAGCCTTGATTAAATTCAACAAACGTGTAATATTCTTGTCCTTCATATGTTCTAAACTTTAAGCACACTACTCTGACCCTTCCTGGCAGTGAGTGTACAAGTTCATGACAAATTGTCACATCTGTACTGTTTAATTTCTGGAAGATGACCTCCTTAAATGCCCTGATCTGGAGTGTTTCTCAACTTGTTTCTGCAAAGGCGCAATGAATTCAAGTGGCATTCACAGGCATCAAAGCCCCTTCATTCTCTCTCTTTAGAAAAAAATGTGTGTCATGTCCAAGAGAAGTACCAAATGAAACCTTTCGAGATCTTTCAGTAGAGCTGGCTTGACTACAGAGAGAGAGGTGCTACTTCTCTGGCTGTCTTTTCAAATCCCATTCACTCTGATGTTCCCATGTTGTTTAATGTGCCTAATAGCCAAATAAATTAAGATTATATATCAATTAAACTAATCATTTTAAGCCAAAGCCTTGTACAAGGCAGAAGTCTGGTCCAATTCCACTTACAAACCTCTCTGTCTGTATTAAGTGTATGCAAATATTACTCAGGGAACACTTGAACACTACAATAATAGAGAATGTACCTTATTTAAAAAAAATAAATAAAAAAAGTTTATTGCACTTAAATTGAAAGGAAGTATTAAAAAATGGATTCCAATTTTCACATTTTAAAGGAATAGTTTACACAAAAATTGAGGGTGAGTAAATGATGAAAAGTTTCATTTATGGGTGAACCATCCCTTTAGGTGTAAAGTTCCTTTTAGGAGCTAAATCACAATGTTTTGATGAACATACAGCATGTAGTAGTACTAGGTTGGATGTGAAATTTAGGTTTCTGAAAAGTCCAAAGGAGACCTGATGTAATGCATACATCATAACACTGTCCCTGCAATGTTGGGAAAAAACAAACAAACAAAAAACCAATCTTTTATGTTAAGTACATTGGACAAAAATGTTATCATAACCTTTCCCACAATGTGAAAAAACAACAACAATAAACAACATGTGGGATGGTCCTAAAATAGGTGTTAATACATTACATAACATTATGCATGTGTCTTGTTTTTTTTCTTTTTATCTCTTGATTTTGAAATTTGACCTACAATAGTGAAGATTCTGTGAGATTCATCCCTGAAAAGAACAACACACAGGCTCGTAAGTGTACTGTAAACAAGGGGCAAAAGACCCTATGTGCTGACGCACATTCACATGAGAAATGAACTGCATGTGAACTGAACAACAAGCAAAGGGAGAGACGTGTGTATATGGGTCAAGGACAAGACATCCCATTTTAGTGTCCGCATCAATTTTACAATATTGATTTTATATACATAAAGAGAATGCAAGTATAGTGCCTACTTCAATGTTTCCAATAACGTTTGTGAAAATAAAATATCATGTGGATGAAATTATGTTCCATAGTCATTCAGCGTAACAGATATTTATGTAAAAATTAAACAACATACTTATTCTGACCTGTACTTATTGTAATATAGGCTATAAAAGAAAAAGTAATCATACAATTTTTTATATTTTAAATTATTGAAAACTTCTTGCTGGCAAATGGGTAGTGGTTTGAAGGATATATAGTGACAAAGATTGGTAAAGATTGAAAATTAAAATGTGGGTGGGGGCTGCAGTGTTATCCTGAAATAGAGTCTTTTAATGTCATCTAATGACTCTTTTCTAAATAAGCCTGAAACGATTTTTTGTATATAAACTAGTGTTACGCTGAATGGCTTTTTAGTGGTTGTCTTCTGTAAATCATGGTAAAAATGTATAATAGCATTTTTTTTTTAAATAAAATAAATAAATTAAACAGGACGCATTCTAATGTACAGGGAAAAAATAGAGATGTATTGAACTTTTATTGTTTTGATGACTGAAAACCCCTTTTGACCCATGGTTGAATATGCGTATTTTAAACTGTAAGGTCGAGAGCTCCACGAAAACGTACAGAAATGTTTATCACAGAATATTATTTACATCTAACTACATACCACCAGCGAAACATAACCACAACGATGTATGGTATTTATAAAGCAAAAGACACAAACATGAAAATCTGCCCCATAGCCAAGCAACAACGAGAATATGAGATACAAGCATATAGAGTACTGTATGTGAATGACGGCACTGCACAGATTTAATAACCTATCTACATAATGACAGTATATTCATGCTATCCATGACATTGAACAGTTTTGGCAAAATTTATCTTCTGATCTACATGTTTAACATTAAATTTGTCATACAACGCCGGGTATGCTCCTTTCTGTTTAACGTTGGAGGCAGAAGCATAAAATGCATCAATTCTAAGCCTCACTGGAAATATCAGCTTAATCCATTACTGAAAAGAGAGGGATGATGGATGTACACAGATCAGCTGAAATTCTCAAATGCGTTTATTTACTGCTTAAAGCCTGTTTGATAAAGATTCTAAATGGGCAATATTTTGGCAATCAATTAAACTGCTGTGTACTCGGATATGTTTCCTATAGCTATGTCTGCAGCAGTTTTCTTCTTATCCTCACTCACACTGTGTGAAGGACACACGCATTCTCACCTGCTCATTCTGTTCCCCACGATGAGCACAAACCAGAAGATCGCCACGGCAAAACTCAGTGCATCCATTTTGCGCAAAATTGATTTTGACTGAAAGGAGACAGATAGATAATTTCCTCAGCCTCTTAGGAGAATCGCAGGAAAATTATATAATGATCCATATTTCAGCCAGTGCCTTATCCAGTTTGCAGAGAAAACGGCACACATAACTCGCTTCCTCTCATAGATAGTTCTCTCTCTCTTCTAAACCCTGAACAATCGCGAGGTCCGTTTCTCCAACGAATCGTTCTTCTGAGTCGGTTCTTTTAAACGACTCAGTCGAATCGACGGAAGCGTTCTTGAATTACTTCACTAGCTGCGAGCTAACGTTACGTATCGAATGCTGTTCTGTACTGGCTAATAAATTAGTCCTTAAATGACTTGCTTTTGTTTTTGTCAAATGTAGTGGGCTTTTGCATACAGGATTTGCATATAATATTGTATTTTGCATAAATGAATTACAGTCAGTGCAATATTTTATTTGGACCATGACATCAAAGTGATTTATATAGAAATCTATATAGATATTCTTATTTTTATGGAATGTCATGCACCCTGTAATCTTTTATAAAAAAAAAAAAAAACAAACAAACAAAAAAAACACTTGTCTATGCCCCTGCACAGCCAAGACACGTCACTAAGGTGTGTTTTTTTTTTAAGAAAAACATAATATATTTCAATGTACCTGCAAAAGAATGGACATAAAATGCAACGCCAGTTCCCAAACTGTGAACAGTTTTGACCGTTGACTTGAAAGAACCGTTACAGCAAAACAAACCCGTTCGATCGAACCGATTCATTTGAATGAATCAGATTTACCAACACAACACTAGCTGCAACTCCCTCCTCTCCTTTCACATCAGATTAAGTCCTCCGCTTGTGGAGGATGCAACCACTCTGCACGATAACACGATGTTCTTATATAACATCAAGCCTGCTTTACAGTCATCTTTAGCCCATGTCAATGAATACTTCAAAGCCAGTGTATTCAGTTCTCACAGCCACAGCACTCATGCGTCCTGGTTTGCGATGCTGTTACTCAAGCATTTATGAAGGCATCAAACCCATATTCTACCCACGTTAATATACTGGTCCTTATTCAATAGATTACCAGTGCACTACTATTAGACTAGCTACTATTTGTTTCAGTTTGATGTGTATTGTGTGTTGTCTGTTATATACTGTACACTTACCTTGAATTTGGGGCTGAAAAGATATAATGGTGCATTCAGTGACAGTGATTGCATAAGCTACTGTTCTAGTAAATGACTTTCATTACTGACCTAGCAGAATATGTCACTGCACAGAAATGCTAAATATTGTTTGTGCTTCCCATCAGATTAAGAACAGTCCAAAATAGATATACAGTCAGCTGGATCAACAAAACAGGCCAAGTGTTTACGCTGTTGTTCTGAGAGTTTGTAGTTGCTGAGAGAGGAAAGAAAGAAAGAAGAGAGAGAAAGAGAGAGAGAGAGAGAGAGAGAGAGAGAGAGAGAGAGAGAAGACAACAGAGACATGGATTGACATGGGCTGGTCTATGGTTTTTTTTTTCTCCACAGTACAGAATACAGGACAAGAATGATTACCCATTCTTTGTAACTAAATATACACTACCAGTCAAAAGTTTTTGAACAGCAAGATTTTTATTGTTTTTTAAAGAATTCTCTTCTTCTCACCAAGCCTGCATTTATTTGACCCAATTGTGAAATATCTTTACTATTTAAAAAAACCTGAATTCCTGTTCAAGAAACGTATTATTATTATTATTATTATTATTATTATCAATATTTAAAACTGTTGAGTACATTTTAGGATTCTTTGATGAATGAAAGATCCAAAGTTCAGCATTTATCTGAAATAAAAAGCTTTTGTAACACACTATACCATTCAAAAGCTTGGAGTCAGTATAATTTTTTTTATTTTTGGGAAGGAAATTATAGAAATTAATACTTTTATTTAGCATGGATGCTTTAAATTGATCAAAAGTGATGATAAAGACATTTATAATGTTACAAAAGATTTCTACTTCAGATAAATTCTGTTCTTCTGAACTTGCTATTCATCAAAGGCAACTGAAAAAAAATTACTCAGCTGTTTTCACCATAATAATAATACTACATGTGTGTTTTTTTTTAGCAGCAAATCAGAATATTAGAATGATTCCTGAAGGATCATGTGACTGGAGTAATGATGCTCAAAATTAAGCTTTGAAATCACAGAAATTACATTTTAAAATATATTAAAATATAAAACAGTTATTTTAAATAGTAAAAATGTTTCAAAAATTCTTTAACAAAAATATACGCCACAACTTTAACAATCAGCCATGAGTGCTGTGAACTAGAGGGCTGCATTGGGTTTGGGTTCTCGCGGGACCCGCGGGACCCAACGCAAATCTCGCGGGAGCGGGCGGTTTTACCTTTGCTGCGGGCGGGAGTGGGCGGTCAGAAAATTTCGCGGGAGACCCGCAGGCAACGGTGGGATTTGGTGTGTAATAGAAATGGAGTCAACACATTAAATTGAGAAGAAAATTAAAGCGGCTGTTTACTTGACAAAAGTAAAGCAAGGCAAGTCAGACATCAGGAAACAATTCTCAATTGTCACTGAAAAAAATGGGAAAGAGTTCAATTTAAGTTGCGTGCACAAGGACATAAATCTGGCAACTCTGCCCTGACGGCATACCTATTTTCTAAGTTCTATGTACTTAAGTTAAAGTTATTTAATATTTTGCTTTGGCTTATTTAGCATACTTAAACTGTTTGTTAACAGTTGGTCATTGCACACTGAGTCCGAAATTTTCGCGTGCGTTTTTCCGTTTTTTTTCCGTATTCCTCATCCTTTCCTATCAAAATGCATGGTACGGATGCGAAAATGCAGAAATCGAACCTGATGCATATTTTTTTTTTATGACGGACGAAAGTTTCAGAGGCAGTGTGTAAACGTGATTGACATAACGTGAGGTCGTATTTATTTTTTAACGTGCGAAAATTTCGGACTGGGTGTGCAATGACCTTTAAACTGTTTGTTTAGTAAATTGTTGTGTGTATCAAGCAGTAGGCTACTTTTAAAAACTGAGGTGCTGCTATTTGTGCTTTTGTTTTAACGGTTAATGTTTTATAACGCTAATAAAAAGTAGCGTACCAAATGTTTTTGTCATGTGTGGTACTTTGGTTTAGAATTACTTCATCTTATTTAAACGCAATCATGTTTAAAGCCTGATATTCTGGATGTTAAGTTGAACGAATATTTGAGTAGGCTATTTGTGTAGCCGACATTTTTTACAAGCTCTGAGAGAAAGTCCGCGGGAGTGGACACAAACATTGCGGGCGCGGGCGGGAGTGGAACACGCAGGTTGCGGGAGCGGGCGGTCCTGGTCAGAAATTCAGCGGGAGCGGGCGGGTGCGGGTTTAAGAAAACAGTCCCGCGCAGGGCTCTACTGTGAACAACGATCAGCATGACCGCTGTAGGGATACAAATTGTAGCTTGGTGAATTGGTTATCTGTGGTTTATCATGAATAAAGCACAGCTAATGACAATCAGCATCATGGACGGATCTAATAGACATTATTTGATTATTAATTATTCATAAATTAGTTTTGAATGCAGAGCATCACAGTCTTTATCAAAAAATAAATAAATAAATAAATAAATACAAAAAAGATTGTAGGGGAAAAAATATGACTTCTAGTTTGCAGGATAAGAACACATACAAATTGGTTGACTTAAACATTGTATCGAATTATCATAATGGTAAGCTATAAAAATGAGATACATTTGATGACATTAATATATTCTTGCTTTCCTAATGGCTTAGTACACTAATGATGCGTTGACACACAAAGAACTTGCTGTTCAGTAAATATTACATATAAATATGAGTTAAATAGTCGCTCAGACCGATTCAAGGTGTTCATTTGGTGAAAGACTCAGACCGGGCCATTGCTGGGATGGAACAGATAAGAGATGGAAGAAAGAAGCGATCTGGCTATTTAAATAAACAAATCAAAAATGAATGAACATGTAAGGTAAGTGGTAATCTACCACAGACAACAAGTTTCTTGACTTCTATTTGTGAATCGGACAGCACAACACAAGCCGCGCTGTTTGTTTACTTGCAGCCACTACATTTCCCAAGGTACAGTGCGCATCTGTTGCCATGGAAACACAACAACAAAAGGATTTCTTTCTCCTGATCTGCTGTCGGTTTGACACGCTGCGACTTCAGACGCTAGAAAGTTGACAGGAAAAACTAATAATGTAAGAAAATTCTGTCATGGGAAAATATTTTTTTTAGGTTATGGATATCATGCATGTATACGCTCCCTTTTGACCATAATTTATTTCAAGACAGAATTAAGTAACTTAGCCAGACAAATAGTCTGGTTAGGTTGCTTACAAACAAACACGACTTCACGTTGAAGTTGTAGTATCAAATATGAGGCTAATCCTCTTGATGTAGCATAAATTAATATTATTTATCTGTATCCAGCGATTTCTCATTATCGAGTATTGATTAGTCTGTAGTTCCTGCAGTTGTTGACTTGGAGACGTGAATATGGCGAACATTGCAGATCTCTCAACACCTGCATCTGAGCAAGAGCCACATAATATTGGCGCACAGGAGCACACAGACGGTAAGGCTATTTTTAACCACTACAAGCTGTTGTTAGTAGTATTATCATGACTCAGTTATGAAATATTAAATGTATTTTTATAAATGTTTAATTATGTTATGCTTAATTTAGAGATTGGCACGTGGGATGACATCTTCGGGTTTGAGGATGACTTCCCTGATTGGTCCACAGGATTTGACAGCTGGTAGGTGTTAAAATGCATGCTTTTTTTGGAATATTTTGACTGAAGCTACTAGTGAGACTGTTTTTTCACGCTTGCCCGGGACAAGTAACCTGAAACATCAATAACAACCAATAACTAGGGCAGCACCGAAACTTTGGTGAGAATGATTCTGATTTTATTACTTTCAGTGTAAACGGTGATAATGTATTGACAGTATCAAGGTTGCGTCAGTTGAGACTCCTGCAGCCTATCTAAAAAAAGATAAATATTCTATATAACAAATATAGGTAAGCAACATCACATGACCAAGCACCAGCACGATTGCAAAGTGACATTGATTTTATACAAGTAGTTAAGTAAACAAGTAGTTAATATAAACTGGCTTACATTTTAGACGCATTATTGACCGTTTTTACTAACGAAAATAGTTCCAAGCAAAGCCACAGCAGAACATCTCCGAGCAACACACAGCAGTGTTTCCTTACTGAATGATTCCGCATTTTTGAACGAATCGGGTGAGTCCATGATTCAGTAATCCATTCATGCTTTAGCCGTTTGAACGAATTGGTTGAATCAGTGACTCGCTCATTAAGACAGTGACTTGCCGCCACCTACTGGTGGTTTGGTTTCATATTTAAAAGTGCATTTTCCCAACATTTCATATTTGTGAGCCTGGATCACAAAACCAGTCATAAGTGTCAATTTTTCGAAATTGAGATTTATACATCATCTGAAAGCTGAATAAATAAGCCTTCCATTGATGTATGGTTTGTTAGGATAGGGCAATATTTGGATGAGATACAACTATTTGAAAATCTGGAATCTGAGGGTGCAAAAAAAATCAAAATATTGAGAAAATCACCTTTAAAGTTGTCCAAATGAAGTTCTTAGCAATGCATATTATTAATCAAAAATTAAGTTTTAATATATTTATGGTAGGAAATTTACAAAATATCTTTATGGGACATGATCTTTAATTAATATCCTAATGATTTTTGGCATAAAAAAAAATGGATAATTTTGACCCATACAATGAATTTTTGGCTATTGCTACAAATATTTCCCAGCAACTTAAGACTGGTTTTGTGGTCCAGGGTCACATTTATATGTTAAAAAAGTAAAACATTAATCTTATAACATTATTTATCCATTTGAAATTTTACTGTGTAAATGCATTTATGGAACCTCTTATCTTAATTAAACAGTCAGAGTAAATACATCTACAGTAAATGGCACTTTCGATGCAGCTTCAGTGTTTCCTCTGCAGTGGAAAGATGGAGTTTGTTGATACTGATTTCATTTGAATGGTAACAACCATACAGAGTCTAATTATTCTAACTGAATGTATTGATAAATTTTAAGAATTCGACATAAATGATGACACATACATTTAGTAAGGTTAGGAAAATATTGCCATTCATGAAGTTAAAAAGTGTCCTAGAAATCAATTTAAGGCATATATCACAAATATGCTGATTAAAGTAAGACCTCATAGAGCAGTGATGAGACTATTGCATCAGAATGGATTACATTTATGCTAAAAAACAAACAAACAAAAAAAAACGCTTTTTTTTGCCCTGGACAAGTAACTTTTTCACTCGGACAAGTGAATGACTGATTTGTCTGACACATGTCAAGGCTTAATGTCGAGCCCTATTGCATTGCAGTTGTCATATCATTTAGATTTTTTTATTTTCAAATCATCGACATATTTGTATTCAGCTGGGTTTATAATAATAATAAAAAGTAATTAATGCTGAGTAAATATTGGACTAAACACATGTTTGGGTTAAAGCATTAATATAGTTCTATCACTTGGCATCACTCAATGTGTAGATACAGCTATGTTTGCTTTTGTGCAGCATCTTGAAATTAAGCTGGTGTTATGGAGTAAACAACAGTAAGTCATCTGTCATGACACCCAGGTTGGGTCAGGCCATGTCAAATGCCATTGTCATGTAACACTGGACCTAAACTGGAACCACGTGAAGCTTGTTCTTTAATCTGATCAGTTTGCTGATCTGAATAGTTTGACATACCTAAACTAAATATAAAATGTACAAGCATCAATGACATTTTTTTATGTCACTAGTGATGGAAAATAACTAAATCCTTCAGAAATCTTCCTATATTCTAAATTGATGCCCAAGTAACTTTTCTTTTTTATTATCAGTTGAAAAGGGTTGTGCTGCTTCATATTTTTTTTTGGAAAATACTTTTTTGATGAATAGAAAGTTCAAATGTAATATATATATTACTTTTGAACTTTATATTCAAAACATCTACAATACTCTTAATTTTGATCTATTTGATGTAACCTTAATGAATTTGTTTTGAACTTATGAACAATGGTGTAAATCTGTATTACTGGCTCTTGTCTACCTTAAGGGAAGTGAGTGATCGTGAAGATGGAAGTGACAAAGGTGGGGAAAAGCAAAACACAGACAAGATACGCATGTTCAAGCTACAAAAAGTTCTGGATCAACTGGACATCTTTTACCAACAGAAGAAACTGGATGTGCTACAGGCCAGGTTTGTATTCACATATGATGTTATAATGTGGCCCTTCCTGTAACAGGATGTTTTTTTAGACTCTGCCTCCCATACTGTGTTTTCAAATTTACAGCATGGTGTGAACACATGCCATAGAATAGCTGTTAGGTAGGTGGACTGAGCTTGAGAAAAACAATAACCAACAAAAAAAAAAAAAAAAAAAAAAGAGAGAGAGAGAGAAAAAGGCTTAAGATTTCTGCAGTGTGTATATTCTTTAAGCCCAGTTTCATGAGAAGTCTTGACTTGAGACACCATATAAGATAGTTAAATCGCAAGAGTTTATGCGAGTTGGGCTGTACAAAAACAAATCAAATCTTAAATGAACCAGTCTAACCTTTAAAGTCTAAAACATAAACTTAATCATGATTGTAAAAGGAAATAAAAAATATTATACTATACTATACATACATTTTTTATGGTCAAGTAGTGTGATGCCATATCATTTTGCCTTCATGAGAGTGTGTTGATTTGCTTGAATGGTGATATGCCTAGAAGGGATCTTGATAGCGTAATAATTTATCTCACAGTTCTCTACAGTGGGAAATTTCTTGTTTCCAAATACAATTTTTAATGACTTGTTAAATGGAGATAGTTTTTTTTTAGTTGCTGAATAACACGTCATTAACAAACCATAACAAAATTTATCTGGAAAACTGAGTTTGTACTAAATGTATCCTCTTCCAGGGAGGAACTAAAAGCATTTCAACTTCATGTGACTAACCTGGAGGAATTGAGAGACAAGATTGAGGTGGATATGGAAAGAGAGACACAAGCTGAGAACAGGTAAAAAAAAGTGAAGCCCACAGAGGTAATTTTGAGAACAAAGGTCACTATAGAAGATAAATTGCTGAATGTCTCTAATTCTGCATCATTCTGTGCAGTGTGGCACTGTTTCGGCTCCGTGCTCAGCACAAGTGTATGTGCGCTGAGCTGCAGGTGGAAGAAGATCTGGGTGCTCATTTAGCCATGATCTTGAAAGAGCATGAGTGAGTTTTATATCTACATTAATCCTATACATACTACTTTCTGGATCTTGATGACTTGCATTTTTGTCTTGATATGTTTGTTTTTATTGTGATTTTATTTATTTATTTATTTATTTTTTTTCAGTCACACTTTATTTCAAAGTCCAATTCTCGCTATTAACAAACCATTAACTATGATTTTTCCTCAATAAACTCCTAATTTGCTGCTTATTAATAGTTACTTATTAAGGTAGTTGTTAAGTTTAGGTGTTGGGTAGGATTAGGGATGTAGAATATGGTCATGCAGAATATGTGCTTATAAATACTAATAGACAGCCAATATGTTAGTAACAGGCATGCTTATAAGCATAAGTTAATAATGAGAATTGGTCCCTATACTAAAGTGTTAACATTTTTTCTCTAATTGTCAGATTCTCAGGCAGCAAGTTCTGGAATTGTAGAAGTTTTTTAGGTTTTCAGCAAACAATGGAAGAAATTTTACTGTTCATTTTGTAATTTCTAAATTGATCAAAAAAATTTGACATCAAAGCTTGACAGTCAGTCTAATCACCAAACACTCAAAAGTTCTCTTTAAGAATGAACAAAGTGGTAGTTTGAAGTTCGGTGTTTGAAAAAGCACACCAAACAGAAAGAGAAAGCACCATTGTACATTATTATAGCTCGTTATAGCATATAGACTTATTTCAAGCCACAGAAAGACAAGCGTTTTACTGAAAGATGCACAACGGAAAATCTGGGTGAAGTTATTATATATACTAACAACAATTTTGGGTGAAATGCTGCAGTGCTCATCTAGTGTGCGACCCCCTTTACAGTGGCAAATGTGACATGAAGCATCTAATGGACCTGATAGCCTTGTGGGCAGTGCTCAGATATGTAGCATAGTTGTGCTTCAGGTGACCTAGGTTTGAGTCCAGGCTCATTTTCCTTTCCTGATCACATTTCTCTGTAATGTCCTGTCCCAGTAAATGCAAAAATGCAACAAAAAAAAAAAAAGGGAGAGAGAGAGAGAAAGAAGTACCTGGCTGAGATGACTACAGTGTTGCTCAGACAGTGTTCTGAATGGACAGTACAAAATGACTGGATTCTTTATGCACTCTCTTCCACTGCAGCATCAATAGCTGATGCAATGGGAACATTACCACAGGGCCATACCACAAAGTATGGTACGCAATTGGCGCTCATAATCGCAGATGAATCATCTGCGATAATGTACGTGATATTGCGTAGCTTGTCAGTGAACTACGGCTCTGTGTAGTAAATGCCGCTCCATCTGAAAGCAGGTGATGGAGATTTACGACTAATCACGGAACCGGCTTTACTGACGAGATGCGCATGACAGTCACATGCAATATATCGTGCAGCCCTGCCTTTGGGAACTATTATGAGGAACTTTTTTGAGGAGGATTTTATTGACTGGTTTGGAAAGGTTGTTTCCAGTTCCCCTGAACTTCCAGTGTTTCCTGAATCTCCTGCGTCTCCGTTGGTTCCATCCAGCTCCTGTTCACCTGTGTTCCCTTCCAGCCTCCCTTTGCTGCCTCCTCTCCTGAAGACAGCCAGTTCCTCAGCTCTGTTTCTGCTGGTTCCTGTCAGTCCCTGAGCCCACCCTCAGTCAGCGCCATCCAGGTCCTCTGATGCACCTCGGGCCTTCCAGTCTCCAGCTCCAGTTAGGTGTGAGGATCCCCAGTCTCTGCCTCCAGCCTCTGAGGCCTGGATTCCACCTCGGTCCTGCGACTGATTGTCTCTGCCTTGGCTCCTAGCTCCCTCGTCTCCACCGTGGCCCATCATCACACTGGCTCCACCGGGCTCCCTTGTCCCTCCGGCTCTGCCTTGGTTAGTCGTTGACCCTCCATCGCTACGGGATTCCTCTCCTCCCGCTTCGCTTCATCCCTTCATTCCTCTGGCTCTGTCGGGCTCCTCTTTCCCTTTCCCTTTCCCTTTGGCTCCACCTTGGTCCTCTGTTGGTCTGACTCCCCCACGGTCTTCTGGATCCCCACCTCCACCTTTTTTTATTTGCCTGAGCTGTCTCCCTGGCTCTTCGGTTCTCCATCTCCATCCTGGGCTCTTCTTCCACTGGCTCCTTCTCCACCAGTCAGGTCCCTGGTGTCGTCAGCTCCTACTCCACCATGGCTCCTCCCTCCGGCGACTCCACCATGGGCTGCCATCCTGGCTATAGTCTGGGTCTTCTCCTGGCTCCTCCCACCATTTACTTTATACCGTCTACTCTATATTCTTGTTTTCTCCCTGTTGGTTTATTAAAAGATCTTGGACTCTCTACACTCTTTATGCTTGACAACCTGTAACGACCCCTAGTGAGAAATAAGGCACAATTCCTGTGCTTAGAAGGTATCAGAACACGAGCAAGAAAATCTATTGTTTAAAACACACCGTTATAAAATACAGAACACAGCGGAATGGAAGAATGTACAGTTTGAATCAATGTGAGGAGCCCGACATACACCACTGGGACACAACCTGTTGTAACCATGACACTGTAGTCGCGTGAACCAAGGCACAGCTACTTTGCTCCGAAGGCTTTTTGCACACTGCATGACCGAAAAAAATAAAATAAAAAAAACTTAGATTAAATCACAGATGAACTGTTGTCTTCTGAAATGCAAAATGTGGAACTGGCACAGGAGGAGAAAGCCAGATACACTTTAGCACAGTTCTTCAATTTAGTATCATTATTCAATTTACTTCATTATTATACGCCTCTTCCAATATGGTAGTTCATATTATACCTGTTCTGTCTGAATACTCCAATCTAATTGGCTGGCAGGTATGCATTAAAACTGTGTAATGCACAGGTAGCTCCAAGTCAGTTTAATCATTGTTCTACATATAATTGGTGCACACAAACACACACAGAGATTGGAGATCACGCTGTGCACACACAGAAACATTCAGGAGCACAGAGACTCGTTAAAATCACTGTTTTTGAAGTAACTAAACTCACATCTTCATTGTTTGTAGAGAAAGACGCACAGACGCAGGTAATTCACACACAACTTTCATCTCTCACTTTCTCTCTCTCTCTCTGTAATTCATTCAAATAAATGCTAAAATTAATTCAAATAAATGTGATCTTACAACACTACTTCATCTCTGTGTCTGTTTTGAAGTGGGCAGAATGCTGGATCTAATGAGCCGTAACTGACAAAAATAACTGGCATTTTTACCCTTCCAGTCAAATATTGCACTGCAAACATCAACTGCTTTAACTTGGCAGTGCTGGCAAATGACCATGGTATAAATGGGACAATGCATGGCTAGCTGTGAATTAAATTATTTTAATGCACGACGTGGAGGCAAAGAACCACTCAAAGCACAGATTTAATTGGATGATTATATGTCAGCGAGGTCTTGGTATGATGTCATTTTTTTTTTAAAGTTTTGTTGCAGTTATGCAATTATACAGTGATTATCAAACTCCTTTTTTTACACCGCATGATTTAATATACAAATTATAGTTGCTTAATAGAAAGCCTTTAATATATACTGTTGCTGGGAATGTAGATTGTAATTGGCCCTTCTTTTCAGGCTGGAGCTTTGTCAGGTGGAAGTAGAACTGGGTCGCTTCTCGTCTCTGCGTCAGGAGCTTGAGCTGGAGGAGAAGAACGTCCAGTCTCAGGACAAGAAGAAACAAAAGCTCAGACTCCAACGAGAGAAGAATGTTATCAAAGAACATAAACATAAAGCACAACGTGACAAAATGTAAATTTAAAATGAAATCTGTCACACAATTACACAAAGCTTTCATCACTTACTCAGCAGTTTTCTTTAAACAAAGACAAATAACCTAGCCTGAGCCATTTAACAGTCTAAGTCTGTGGTTTTCAGACCTGTCCTGGAGGCACCCCTGCCCTGCACATTTTGCATGTCTCCCTCATCTAACACACCTGATTCAAATCATCAGCTCATTAGTAGAGACTGCAAGACCTGATTTGGGTGTGTCTAATAAGGGAGACATACAAAATGTGCAGGGCAGGGGTGCCTCCAGGACAGGTTTGAAAACCACTGGTCTAAGTCATGTCACTTTTAGACTTCTTGAATTTTTACCTGATGGAAAGTACAGTAAAACAGGCAAAAAAATAGCGTAGATTTTCAAAGGAGGCTATGTAATGTGAACACATTTACATTTACAGTAGACGCCAAAGTGCCTTAAAACAATTAGGAAGGAAACTATTTTTTATAGGAAGCTATTTGTTATTTTTCTATGCCAAAAGAACAATTTAAAGGGGTCATCGGATACCCATTTTCCACAAGTTGATATGATTCTTTAGGGTCTTAATGAAAAGTCTATAACATACTTTATTTAAAATTTCTCAATGGTAGTGTAAAAAACACCCTTTTTACCTTGTCAAAAACAGCTCTTTTCAGAGCAAGCTGTTTTGTAGCATGTTGCTTTAAATGCTAATGAGCTCTGCTCACCCCGCCCCTCTCATCCGAGCCGCTCTCTAAGAGAATGTAAACTTTAGCCACATTTAGCCGCGGAACTTGCTAACTAGCACGTTATTAGGAAAGGCAATTTGCAAAGATTCATAAAAATACTCACTTCTTCTGTAGGTGAAGCTGGATCTCAAATGATTAACGCGAACATACACACATTTAGGTAGATCGGGAGGCGCATTCCCTTCAAAAACAAACGTAATCCACTGCATCTTTAGCGGCTCTGATGTCGTGAGTAAATGACAACTGCTATGTTCATTATTACATCCAACAACAAAGCACCTTAATCGCTTAGGAGACATTCTTGTCTACATCTGCTCCGGCTGTGAAACAATGGTGGACTGATGACAGCTCAATCAGGGCGGCTCTAAGGTAAGACGGCCGTGTCAATTAACATTCGTGGGAGCGGCCTTGGTCTGCGTGACGTCACACAGACAAGAAGCTGAGAACGGCTTGATTTGAGAAAGGGGTAATGATTTTAGTAGATTAAAATAAAAACACTGGGTGGATTTTTATCATTATAGGGTGGTTGTGTACACACACTGCCAACACACATTTATGTTCAAACAACATGTAAAAGTGCATTTCGCATCTGATGACCCCTTTAAGTAAAAAAAAAAGCCCATCTTATTTGACTCTTCTGACTCAAAATTATTTTGGCAGATTACTTATTGTAAGTTTACACAAAGTAAATGGTCTTTAACCTACTGCCAACAAGGAGAATGGCCTCTTTTTTTAGTAACCCAACAGTACAGCTACAGAACCTGGCGTCACAGAGGCGAGTTGTATGTGGGCAAATACCACTTAAAAACTTTTCATTGAAAACTTCTTAATGTTTGTTAATTTTTCAAACAACAATGTTGTTTGTGTGATCTTCCATGTGCCAGAGAAAATAACAAGGCTTTACAAGAGGAGGTGGATGTTCAAAGGAAACAACAGCAACAGGCTCTTGCTAGCCATCGCAAAGCGGCTGACTACCTCAAACAGACGTTACAGAGGTAGTTATATTACAACTTTTTATTATTCTGCTTTCATATTAGATGCCAGTCTAAAATTTAATATGGTGTATTTAAAAGAATGAAATATATAACTTATTCTTAGAGCTCTTGTGTTGTAGGATGAAACTGAAAGAGGCTGAGGCAGAAGAGAGGAAGAAGGAGCTAATAAAGAAGAGGCAGACAGCAGTGATGACACTTAAAGCCAGTTTTGCTGCAAATCAGGTACAATTAATCAGTTGTATGTGTTGTTTGTTAAGTTGGGAGTTGTGACATGTCTGTGGAAGCAGAAACTGTAGAATTACACTATTATTAAATTGTAATATGTGTGTAATGCCTTAATCATGGTGCTCCATGGGGCCAAGTCAGGCTCAACCTGAACTAACAGCATGGGGCTTACTAACCTCCTTGTGGGTTCACCACCTTCAAGGAGATGCTTAGACCAAAGTGATGCAAAATGAACAGCAAGGGAAGAGAGGGCCCATGCAGACAGAAACTGGCTTTTAGTACATGGAATGTGGGAAAGGAGCCAGAACTGTGGCTCTGAATTTTTGCACCGAACCACAGTTCAGAGTACTTGGCTCTCTTGGATTCCCTCAACCTCACCTGGGGACACTGTATGCACTGCTGGGTGGCTTTAACGACAATGTTGGTGATGACGGAGAGGAGTGACTGGGAAGAACGGCTTACTTGATTTGAACCTGACCTGTGTTCTGTTGTTGGACATTTGTTCTCATCATGGATTGGCCATAATGAACTCAAACAAATAGTAGGAAGGAAATGGGAACATTTGGCAGAAGATCGTTCAGAAGATCTTTAACTTCCACCTCTGAAGGAGGTATTCCTTCATCCCTAGGGAGGCTGGAGACACGGAGTCTGAGTGGAACCTGTTTAAAGCCTCCACTGTGGAAAAAGACTGCTACAAGCTGTGGCTGGAAGGTTGTTGGTGCCTTTTGGGGCACCCAAGAATATGTTGGTGAGAGAGGCTGTCAAAAAGAAGAAGGTGGCATTTTGGGGCTGGTTAACCCATGGATCTTCCAATTCAGCTGACAGATATATAGGCAGGCTAGGGGGACTGCAGCCACAGTGGTTGTGAAAGCAAAAAATCAGGTATTGTAAGGACTTTTATAAGGTGGAATAGAAACTTGCTGATATAGTCTGGAGGTGGACAGAACACAGAGGACATGACTTCACAAAAAGAGGCAGAGTTAGAAGATTCAGGTAGTCACTGATGTAGTTAAAAAACTCCAAAGTGGCAAGGCATCAGAGATGGATGAGATTCAACCTGAGATACTAAATTCCTTGGATGAATTAGGGCTGTCTTGCTTGACTCGGATGTTAAACATTGCATGGAAATCAGTCTTGTGTGGGTGAGCTTAAGTGTGCCATCTGGTCCCTATACAACCAGTTTGGGACCTGTGTCTGCATTAAAGAAGTAGTTCAGGGCCCCAGGGTCCATGGCACCAGCATAAGGTCTGACATTTTCACTGCATGGTTCTAGGAAGTTAGTTCTATGAAGTAGTTCTACGAACTAGCAAGCAGGGTGGCTCCTAGAGAACCAATTTCTCCCGTGGGTCCTTTTCCTGGTTGCATTCGCACCGGCAGCAGGAACTCTGAAGCGCCCGACAGTGACATCTTTATTTGTGGCATTTACAAACATCAACAACTGGTGGAGGACGTTGTGTTCGGAGCTGTTTTTGTTGTGTGTCACGGGTTTCGTGAAAAAGAGCATGAAAATCTGACTAAGGGTGAGTTGCACCAACAAGGATTAAATTAAGCAAAGTTTAGAGCTAATCAAGGATTTGCTGATCTGGGTTTTATTTTAAATCGAGCTGTGTTGCACCTAGTGCTGTCAAAAAATTAATCGCGATTAATCGCATCCCAAATAAAAGTTTTTGTTTACATAATATATGTGTGTATACTGTGTATATTTATTAT
>JAFVLL020010164.1:49973-62300 GCA_021397915.2 Tor tambroides
AAAGGTACAGATTTGTACATTTTTTCTGAGAGTGTATAAGGTACAATTTAGTCAGCAGAGGTACATATTTGCCTTTGAAAGGTACATACTGCAAGGGTACAGATGTGTACCCATGTGAAAGCATACAACAGGTGTACCCTTAAGGGTACTGCCCCAGTGACAAGCCATTGTACCCGTGAAGGTACAAATTTTGCACATTTTTTCTGATAGTGTACAGTTTGTATGGTATAAAAACCATTATGCCAATGGAGAGTCCCCGTAAACCACAAAAACAAACGTGTGTGTGTGTGTGTACGTACTTGTATGTACCTGTTTTTCTATTCTGGTGGGAACTTAAACCTGAATACAGACAGACTCATGGGGACTTGTGTCACGGTGGGGACCTAAATTGAGGTCCCCACGGGTAAACAAGCTAATAAATCACACAGAATGAAGTTTTTTGAAAATCTAAAAATGCAGAAAGTTTCCTGTAAGGGGTAGGTTTAGGTGTAGTGTTGGTGTAGGGCAATAGAAAATATGGTCTGTACAGTAGAAAAACCATTACGCCTATGGAGAGTCCCCACAAGGATAGCAAGCCAGACAAGTGTGTGTGTGTGTGTGTGTGTGTGTGTGTGTGCTGCCTTCACTTCAATGAAGGCAGCACATTACTTTAGAGCACCCATTAAACTGACTCTATGAATTGGGTGTGTCAGATAAGATAATGTAACCAAAATAAATATTAAAAGATGCTGTCTTAACCTGGGCTATGTTTTTATACCTTTGAGATGATATGACATTATTGAATTATATGGAATGAGTTTGTGAGATTATGTTATTGTGCAAAACATTAAAAATAGTAAGTAATTTGTTCAAATATCTTATAAATAGAAAATATATTTTCTATTTTAGATATCTACAAATATCTATTTTTTTTTAATTATTACTTCTTGGATGAAACAATAATACAGAACTCGGCATAAATGAGACAGCCCCTCTGAACAAGCACATACTTAATAAGAAACAGAGATAAAAATATTTCATAAATATCTATAAAATAAGTAAATTGGGCAGTTTTGATAAGGGGTTGCAAAAAAATTACACCCTTGATTAAATTCAACAAATGTAATATTCTTGTATTTCATTTGTCCCAAATTTTAAGTACACTACTCTGACCCTTCTTGCCAGTGAGTGTACAAGTTCATGACAAATTATCACATCTATACTGTTTAATTCCTGGAGGATCACCTCTTTAAATGCCCTGATCTTTAATGTGGAGTGTTTCTCATCTTGTTTCTACAAAGGCGCAATGAATTGTGCGAATCCTAGTAGGATTTATTTTGCTCCGAAGTAGCATTCACAGGTAGCAAAGCCCCTTCGTTCTTTCTCTTTAGAAGAATGTACCACATATGTGTCATGTCCAAGAGAAGCACCAAATAAAAGTACAGCTGGCTTTTCTGGCTATCTTTTCAAATCCCTTTCTCTGTGATGTTCCCATGTTGTTTAATGTGCCTAATAGCCAGATAAATTAAGCTTATACATCAATTAAACTGATTATTTTCAAAAGCCAAACCCTTGTAGAAGGCAGAAATCTGGTCCAGTAACACTTATAAACCTCTCTCTTCCTGTATGGATGGCTGTCATATTATGTTCTCCTCAGAATTAAGTGTATGCAAATATTCCTCAGGGAACACTTGAACACTACAATAATAGAGAATGTACCTTATGTAAAAAATAAATAAATACATAAATAAATGAATAAAAATAAATGTATATAAAATTTTTTATTCCTGTTTGCACATTTTAAAAGGATAGTTTATCCAAAAATTGAGGGTGAGTAAATGAAGAAAAATTTCATTTATGGGTGAACTATCCCTTTAGGTGTAAAGTTCCTTTTAGGAGCCAAATCACATAGCCAACAGGGTGAACATTTTTAAATGCTTTGATGACGGCATACAGCATGTAGTGCCAGGTTGGATGTAGGTTTCTGAAAAGTCCAAAGGAGACCTACTGATGTAATGCATTCATCATAACACTGTTCCTGCAATGTTGTGATTTTTTTTTTTTTGAATAAACAATTTTTTATGTTAAGTACATTGGACAAAATGCTATCATTACCTTTCCCACAATGTGAAAAACAACAACAACAACATAGTTGTGTTTGCTGAGATGGTCCTAAAATAGGTGTTATTGCATTACATAACATTACGCATGTGTCTTATTTTTTCTTTTTATCTTTTGATTTTGAAATGAAATTTGACCTACAGTATTGAGATTCTGAGATTCATCCAAAAAAACAAACAACATAAAAGCTCGTAAGTGTACTGTACACAAGGGACAAAAGAGCCTAATGTGTTGATGCACATTCACATGAGAAATGAACTGTGAACTGCACAACAAGCAAAGGGAGAGACGTGCGTGTGTATATGTGTCAAAGATGAGACATCCCATTTTAGTGTCTGGATCAAAATAAATGTACAAAATTATATACATACAAAGCATATTAAATGCAAGTAAAGTGTCTACTTCAATGTTTTGTGAAATTAAAATATCATGTGGATGAAATTATGTTCCAAAGTCATTCAGCGTAACAGATATTTATGTAAAAATGAAACAACATACTGACCTGTACTTATTGTAATATATAAAAGGAAAAGTAATCATACTAAATGTTTTTATATTTTAGATTATTGAAAATTTCTTGATGGTAAATGGGTAGTGGTTTGAAGGATAGTGACAAAGATTGGTAAAGATTGAAAATTTAAATTTGGGTGGAGGCTGCAGTGTTATTCTGAGTCTTTTAATGTCATTTAGTGATTCTTTTCTAAATATGCCTGAAAAGATTTTTTTGGTATATAAACTACTGTGACACTAAATTACATTTTAGTGGGTAAAAATGTAGACTATGATAGCTTTTTTAAAGAAATAAATAAATTAAACAGAACACATTCTAATGAACGGGAGGAAAATATAGATGTATTGAACTTTTATTGTTTTGATGCTTGAAAACCCCTTTTGACCCATATACAAATGAATATGCATATTTAAACGGTAAAGTATGAGCTCTACGGAAACGTAAAGAAATGTTTATGACAGCATATTATTGATATCTAACTACCTACCACCAACGATACATAACCACGACGATGTATCCTATTTACAAAGAAAAAGACACGAACATGAAAATCTGCCCTATATCCAAGTAACAACATTCAGCAATAAAATTGTCATACAACGCCGGGTATGCTCCTTTCTGTTCAACGTTGGAGGCAGAAGCATAAGATGCATCAATTCTAAGCCTCACTGGAAATATCAGCTTAACCCATTACTGAAAAGAGAGGATGATGGGTGTTCAGATCAGCTGAAATTCTCAAATGCACTCATTTACTGCTGAAAGCCTCTTTGATAAAGATTCTACTAAAAGGGCAATATTTTGACAATCAGTTAAACTGCTGTGTCCTATATGTCTGCGGCAGTGTTCTCCTTATCCTTACACTGGTGTGAAGGACACGCTCATTCTCACCTGCTCATTCTGTTCCCCCCGATGAGCACAAACCAGAAGATCGTCACGGCAAAACTCAACGCATCCATTTTGCGCAAAAACGGCAAAGTTGATTCGGACTGAAATGAGACTGACAGATTAAAATATCCTAATTTTCACAGCCTCTTAGGAGAATCGCAGGAAATATTATATAATGATCCATATTTTAGCCAGTGCCTTATCCAGATTGCAGAGAAAACGGCACACATATCTCGCTTCTCTCATAGATAGTTCTCCCTCTCTCTAAACCCTGAACAATTGCGAGGTCCGTTTTTCGAAGGAATCGTTCTTCTGAGTCGGTTCTTTTTAATGACTCAGTCGAATCGACGGAAGCGAATCACCGTGCAATAAATTACTCCTTAAATGACTTGCTTTTGTTTTTGTCAAATGTAGTGGGCTTTTGCATACAGGAATTTTGCATACTATGATAAGAATATTGTATTTTGCATAAATGAATAGTAATGCAATATTTTATTTGGACCATGGCATTAAACTGAAATATCTAGTCCTATATAGAAAAAAAGAGACAATTTACGACAATTAAGACAAAACCAAGTCCTGCACTACATTTTTTTTTTCTCGTTTTGATATGATCAATCTGGAACACATTTATTCCAAATACAACCAAAACAACACCTCACACTATAGTATAGCTATTTAAAATAATGAAAAACATAACATACACGACAGTATTTGTAAAGACAAATTTCAATGTATCTGAAAAAGAATGGACATAAAATGCAACGCCAGTTCCCAAACTGGGAACAGTTTTGACCGTTGACTTGAAAAAACCGGTACAGCAAAACTAACCTGTTCGAACGAACCGATTCATTTGAATGAATCAGATTTTCCAACACTACAAAACTAGCTGCAACTCCCTCCTCTCCTTTCACATCAGATTAAGTCCTCCGCTTGTGGAGGATGCAACCGGTCTACGCACGATAAAAACGATGTTCTTATATAACATCAACCCTGCTTTACAGTCATCTTTAGCCCATGTCAATGAATACTTCCAAGCTAGTGTATTCATTTCTAATAAAGGCTATCACTGCATAGATTTAGGTATATCTCTACAGCCACAGCGCATTTAATGCGTCCTGGTTCGCAATGCATTTATTAAGTGGTAATGATTTGAAGAAGGCATCAAACCCATTTTCTACCTACGTTAATATATTTGTCATTGTTCAACAGTTTATCACTGTACTACTCTTAGACTACTTCGTTTTGTTTTTATCCTGTTTGATGCGTATTGCGTGCTGTCTGTTATATACTGTACAATTACCTTGAACTTGCGGGGCTGAAAAGATGTGCATTCAGTGACAGTGATTGCATAAGCTACTGTTCTAGTAAATGACTTTCATGACTGGCCTAGCAGAATGTCACTGCACAATAAGAAACCCTATGTGCTATGATAAATATTGTTTGTGCTTCCCATCAGATTAAGAACAGTTCAAAACATCTATACAGTCAGCTGTAGCAAAACAGGCCAAGTGGGTGTTGTTCTGTGAATTTGTAGTTGCTGAGAGAAGAAAGAAATAAAGAAGAGAAAAGAAAGAGAGAGAGAGAGAGAGAGAGAGAGAGAGAGAGAGAGAGAGAGAAGACAACACAGACGGATTGACGTGGGTTATTGAATGAGTGGCCTATGATTTTTTTTTTTTTTTTCTCCACAGTACAAAATACAGAACAGGTGAGTGCTGTGAACAACAATCAGCATGACTGCTGTGCAGGGATACAAATTGTAGCTTGGTGAATTGGTTATTTCTGTGGTTTATCATGAATAAAGCACAGCCATTGACCATCAGCATCAATGACTGGGACAGTGGGACTAATATAGATTATTTGATTATTAATTCAGTTTTGAATGCAAAGCAGCACAAAGTCTTTATCAAAAAAGGTAAAATTATGACTAGTTTGCAGGATAAGAACACACAGATTAGTTGATTTAAACATTTTATTGAATTACCATAAAGTTTATTGTAAGCTATAAAAATGAGATAGCTAAATATGAATATATTCTTGCTTTTTAAGAGCAACATATAATGGCTTAATTCACTATGATGTGTTGACATAGAACTTGCTGTTCAGTAAATATGAGTTGATTAAATAATCGCTCGTACCGATTCGAGGTGTTCAGTTGGTGACAGATTCATCACCAGGGGCGTTGCTAGGGTTGGAAGAGACTGTGTGGATTTTTGAATCGTGTTCGCGATATGGATATTTAATCATCCAAAACAAAAATGAATGAACATGTAAGGTAAGTGGTAATCTACCACAAGTTCCTTGACTCATAAAAGATTTTATTTGTAAATCAGACAACACAACACAACACAAGCCGCGCTGTATGTTTACTTGCAGCCACTACATTTCCTAAGGTACAGTGCGTATCTGTTGCCATGGAAACAACAACAAAAGGATTTGACACGCTGCGACTTCAGACACTAGAAAGTTGACAGGAAAAACTAATAATGAAAGAAAATTCTGTCATAGGAAAATATTTTTTTAGGTTATGGATATCATGAGTGTATACGTTCTCTTTTGACCATAATTTATTTTAAGACAGAACTAAGTAGCCAGACAAATAGTCTGGTTAGGTTGTTTACAAACACAACTTCAGAATATGACGGGTTAGCCTCTTGATATAGCATAATTTAATATTATTTATCTACATCTAGCGATTCATCATCATTGAGTTTTGATTAGCCTGTAACTCCTTGAAGTTGTTGATTTAGAGACGCGGACAGGGGCGTTGCTAGACCTAAAGCTCTCCTGGGGCACAGGCCCCCATTACTTTTTCTATCACTTTTTTCTTGAAAGCCTGCAACACAATGCACTGTACAAACTTCCGTTGCTTAAACCACTATTCCTACAGTGCAACAATACTGAGGAAGGTAAACATGTATGTATTTAAAAATATTTAAGTATCTTTAACATACTTATGGCATACACTGTATGGAAATAATAAAAGCAGAGAGAATTTTTTCTTGCACATCTGCATTCTTCTACATTACACAGTGATAACAATGAATAATTACATCTTTTCAAGAATTAACAATTACAATATTTCAAGAAACCAGTCATTTTATGGCTGCAACTAAAATAAGAGCATATTGCAGCCTTATTCCAGCCTTCAGTGTCACATGATCCTTCAGAAATCCTTCCTATATTCTAATTTGGTGCCTAAGTAACTTTTCTTTTTATTATCAGTTGAAAAGGGTTGTACTGCTTTATATATTTTTGGAAACATGTAATTTAGAATACATGAAACATGTAGGCTATTTAAACATGCACAATACTCTTAATTTTGATCTATTTAATGTAATCTTAATGAATTTGTTTTGAACTTCTGAACAATGGTGTAAATCTGTATTACTGGCTCTTGTCTACCTTAAGGGAAGTGAGTGATTGTGAAGATGGAAGTGACACAGGTGGGGAAAGCAAAATACTGACAAGATACGGATGTTCAAGCTACAAAGAATTCTGGATCAACTGGACATCTTTTACCAACAGAAGAAACTGGATGTGCTACAAGCCAGGTCTGCATTCACATGTGATGTTATAATGTGGCTCTTCCTGTAACAGAATGTTTTTTAGACTCTGCCTACCATACTGTGTTTTCAAATGTAAATCATGGTGTGAGCACATGCCATAGAAAAGCTGTTAGGTAGGTGGACTGAGCTGTCAAAAAAAAAAAAAAATTAAAACAAATTACAAATGGGATAAGAAAAATTGATTTAACTTAGAATTTATTCTTTGCGTGTTCATGTATTGTTTTATTTGTTTTAAGGATATTAAGATATTGTCCCTGAGAGAGAGAGAGAGAGAGAGAGAAAGAAAGACTTGAGATTTTTTCTGCAGTGTGTGGATTCTTTAAACCCAGTTTCATGTCAAGTCTTCAGACACCTTATGAGATAGTTAAATCGCAAGAGTTTGTGTGTGTTGAGTTGTACAAAAACAAACCAAATCTTAAATAAACCAGTCTAACCCATAAAAAAAGTCTAAAAAGTCTAAAAGCTGAACTTAATCATGACTGTAATAAGAAATAAGAAAAAAACTATACTATACTTATATTTATAAATACATTTTTGTATGATCAAGTAGTATGATGCCATATCATTTGTGATCCTGGACCACAAAACCAGACATAAGGGTAAATTTTTTGAAATTGAGATTTGAATAAATAAAATTTGAGATAAATGATGTATGGTTTGTTAGGATAGGACAATATTTGGTCGAGATACAACTATTTGAAAATCTGGAATCTGAGGGTGCAAAAAAAAAAAAAAAAATTGAGAAAATCGCCTTTAAAGTTGTCCAAATGAATTTCTTAGCAATGCATATTACTAATCAAAAATAAAGTTTTGATATATTAATATAGGAAATTTGATTTGGTTGAATGGTGATGTCCCTTCAGAGATATGCCTAGAAGGGATCTTGATAGCGTAATCATTTATCTCACAATTCTCTATAATGGGAAATGTATTAATGTCTTGTTTTCCAATTTTTAATGACTAGTTAAATAGTGATAGTATTTGTTTTTAGCTGCTGAATAACACGTTATTAACAAAACATAACAAAATGTATCTGGGAAACTGAGTTTGTACAAAATGTGCTCTCTTCCAGGGAGGAACTAAAAGCATTTCAACTTCATGTGACCAACCTGGAGGAATTGAGAGACAAGATTGAGGTGGATATAGAAAGAGAGACGCAAGCTGAGAACAGGTAAAAAAAAAAAATTAAAAAAAAAAAAGTGAAGCCCACAGAGGCAATTTTGAGAACAAAGTGTCACTGAAGAAGATAAATTGCTAAATGCCTCTAATTCTGCATTATTCTGTGCAGCGTGGCACTGTTTCGGCTGCGTGCTCAGCACAAGTGTATGTGCGCCAAGTTGCAGGCGGAAGAAGATCTGGGTGCTCATTTAGCCATGAACTTGAAAGAGCATGAGTGAGTTTTATATCTACATTAATCTCATACATAATACTTTCTGGATCTTGGTGACTTGCATTTTTTGTCTTGATATATTTGTTTTTATTGTGATTTTATTTTATTTATTTATTTTTTCTCTAATTGTCAGATTCTCAGGCAGTAACTTCTGAAAATATATGAAGTAGTTTTTTAGGTTTTCAGCAAACAATGGAGGAAATTTTACTTTTCATTTCGTAAGTTCTAAATTGATCAAAAAATATGACATCGAAGCTTAACAGTCAGTCTATAGCTCTCTATATCAAGCATATAGACTTCATTCAAGCCGTGGAAAGACAAGCGTTTTGCTGAAAGATGCACAACAGAAAATCTTCCAGGGTAGGGTGATGTTATTATATACAGGTACATGTCAAAAAATTTGAATATCGTGAAAAAGTAAAAATTTTTGGAACTTATTTCAAAAAGGGAAACTTTTATATATTCTAGATTCATTACATGTAAAGTTAAACATTTCAAAAGTTTTTTTGTTTTCATTTTGATGAGTAGAGCTTACAGCTCATGAAAGTCAAGAATCAAGTATCTCAAAATATTAGAATATTTCCTAAGATCAATCAAAAAAGGATTTGCAAAACAGAAAAGTTCAAGTTCTTTAAAGTATGTTCATTTATGCACTCAATACTTGGTCGGGGCTCCTTTAGCACAAACTCCAGCATCAGTGAGGTGTGGCATGGAAGCGATCAGCCTGTGGCACTGCTGAGGCACTATTGAGCCTTCAGCTCATCTGTATTGTTGGATCCCATATGGGGTTCAGGTCAGGCATGTTGGCTGGCCAGTCAAGCACAGTAATATCATGGTCAGCAAAGCACTTGGAAGTGGTTTTGGCACTGTGGGCAGGTGCTAAATTCCTGCTGGAAAAGGAAATCAGCATCTCCATAAAGCTGGTCAGCAGATAGAAGCATAAAGTGCTCCAAAATCTCCTGGTAGATGGCTGCATTGACTTTGGACTTAATAAAACACAATGGACCAACACCAGCAGACGTCACGGCACCACAAATCATCACTGACTTCGGAAACTTCACACTGGACTTTAAGCAGCTTGGATTTTGTGCCTCGCCAGTCTTCCGCCAGAGTCCAGACCTTGATTTCCAAATGAAATGCAAAATTTACTTTTATCTGAAAAGAGAACTTTGGACCGCTGAGCAGCAGTCCAGTTCTTTTTCTCCACAGCCCAGGTAAGATGCTTCTGACGTTGTTTCTGTTTCAGAAGTGGCTTGGTAGCCCCTTTCCTGAAGACGTCTGAGCGTGGTAACTCTTGATGCACTGACTCCAGCTTCAGTCCACTCCTTGTGAAGCGCTCCCAAGTGATTGAATCGGGTTTGCTTGACAGTATTCTCAAGCTTGTGGTCATCCCTGTTGCTTGTGCACCTTTTCCTACCCAATTTCTTCCTTCCAATCAACTTTGCATTTAATATGCTTTGATACAGCACTCTGTGAACAGCCACCCCTTTCAGTAATGACCTTTTGTGTCTTATCTTCTTTTTGGAGGGTGTCAATGATTGTCTTCTGACCATTGCCAAGCAGTCTTCCCCATTATTGTGGTTTCAAAAAACAAAAGATACCCGGAATTTATACTGTAGGGATGGTCATTTAATGAAACTCAAATGTAAATATTCTAATATTTTGAGATACTTTGATAGATATATTTTTGACTTTCATGTAAGCTCAGATCATCAAAATTAAAACAAAAAAAACCTTTTGAAATGTTTTACTTTACATGTAATGAATCTAGAATACATGAAAGTTTCACTTTTTGAACTAAGTTACAAAAAAAAGAACTTTTTCACGATATTCAAATTTTTTGAGATGCACCTGTACATTAACAACAATTTGGGACAAATGATGCGGGGCTCTAGTGTGCGACCCCCTTTACAGTGGCAAATGTGACATGAAGCATCTAATGGACCCGATAGCCTTGTGGGCAGTGCTCAGATATGTAGCGTAGTTGTGCTTCAGGTGACCTAGGTTTGCGTACAGGCTTATTTTCCTTACCTTCCTCACGTTTCTCTGTACTGTCCTGTCCCAGTAAATTAAGTTAAGGGTAAGTATTCTTTACCGTGATGTCGTTCAACCCTCGATAGTCTATACAGGGACGGAGAGAACCGTCCTTCTTTTTCACAAAAAAGAACCCCGCACCAGCTGGAGAAGAAGAGGGGCGAATGATCTTGGCTGCTAGAGAATCAGAAATATATTTCTCCATGGCCTCCCTTTCCGGAACGGAAAGCGAATAAAGTTTGCCCTTAGGCGGAGACGTACCTGGTAATAAATCTATTGCACAGTCATAGGGACGATGCGGAGGTAGAGAAGCAGCTCGAGACTTACTGAACACTCCCTTCAGGTCGAGGTACTCACATGGCACGTTAGACAGATCCGCTTGTTCATCCTGAAACACAGAACAAGACACAGAAGAACACGCAGACAACAAACAGGTAGCATGACAATACTCGCTCCAAGCGAAAACAGAATTCATGCGCCAGTTTATATGGGGGTTATGGAGCTCCAGCCAGGGATGCCCCAGGACCACAGGAGCAGATGGGGTCTCAGTGAGAAGAAAGTCAATGTTCTCTGAATGATTGCCAGAGGTGATGAGTCTTAAAGTGACAGTGGTGTGCGTGATGGCGGGTAAAGGCTGACCATTCAGCACAACCACAGAGATGGACTGGGAGAGTGCAACCATGGGTATCTTGAGGCTGTGAGCGATATTGATGTCTAAAAAATTACCCTCTGCTCCCGAGTCCACCAGAGCCTCACAGTCATAAACCAGTGAATGCAATTTCAGCTTAACAGGAAGATGAGTGGCTGAAAAAGAGGATTTAGTTAGTGTAATCCCATCCGTCAGTAACCCCTTACCTACCGGCGGGTACTGGCTTTTACCGGACACTGCAGAGCGATGTGGCTGGCAGCTCCACAATACAAACACAGACCCCTCTCCCTGTGTCTCCTGCTGTGAAAGACAGGACCTGCCCATTTGCATAGGCTCAGGATCCGGAAGAGTAATCACCGTCTTGCCAGGGATAGATGAAAAGTGGACTGGTGGACTGACCGACAATCCTCTAGGTGTCCACTGGCCCCGCCACCGTAACCTGGTATCCACCTGAATAGCCAGGTTTATGAGCTTATGAGCCCACACCAGTGAGTCCAACGAATAAATCTCGTCCTTGATAGAGTCAGAGAGCCCATACAAAAACATGTCCCATTGTGCCTCAGAATTCCAACCACATTCTGCAGCCAGCATGTGAAACTCAGTAGAGTAGTCGGTTATGGTGCGATCACCTTGACGTAGCTCTGCGAGAAGTCGCGCCGCTTCTCTGCCCGAGGCAGCACGATCAAACACTTCCTTGAGCTCCTCAGAAAATGACCAGAATGAAACACAGCAAGGAAGCCTTTGCTCCCACACAGTAGTTCCCCAGCTAGCCGCCCGTCCTGAGAGCAAAGTTATAACAAAGGCCACTTTAGATTCCTCAGTGGGAAACGACGAAGGTTGGAGAGAAATGTACAAGGAACATTTTGCCAAAAATGAGCGACATAACTGGGGTTCACCGGAGTAAAACGCTGGAGGTGGAAGGCGGGGTTCGGTGGAGCGGACGATCTGATCCACGGGAGCAGGTGGATTGGGCGCGGGTGGATGTTGAAGTGAAGCCGTCTCAGTCTTCAATTGCCGAAGCTGAGTAGTTAATTCTGAAACTTGAGTCATTAGAGCCTGGACAGCACGACCCGTGGCCATCATCTGATCCTCCTGGCGCTCCATGCATGTGTTGGTCTTTGACAGAACGTCTCTCAACTCTGCCATACTCGCTGGATCCATTCTGGGGTGCGTTTCCCAAAAGCATCGT
>JAFVLL020010165.1:0-12408 GCA_021397915.2 Tor tambroides
TGTGTGTGTCTGTCAGTCAGTCTCAGTAAGAGAGTGTGTGTGTGTGTGTGTGTGTGTGTCTGTCAGTCTCAGTAAGAGTGTGTGTGTGTGTGTGTGTCTGTCAGTCTCAGTAAGAGAGTGTGTGTGTGTCTGTCTCTCTGTCAGTCTCAGTAAGAGTGTGTGTGTGTGTGTGTGAGTCTGTCAGTCTCAGTAAGAGAGAGCGTGTGTGTGTCAGTAGGAGGAGGCGCGTTCTCCGCTCAGTTCAGTTCAGTCGGTTTGAGCCGCAGTGACGCGCCGCAGACCCGCTGCAGCGTCTGGTGAGTTAAAGTGTTTGTCTGATTAGTTAAACGCCATTAACCAGTTTAAGTCTTTTTTCTGTCACTGCGGAGTTTCTCGGTCGCTCTGCAGGTTAAAATGTGAAAATGGCGCTGCGGCTGCAGGCCTGATCCAGATTAAACCCGATTACTGACAGACACACACAAACACACACCCGAATGTGTGTGTGTGTGTGTGTGAGAGACACACTAGTGTGTGTCAGGACGGTGTGAGGGGTCGCAGCAGTGTGTGTTTGTTAGCAGTGACAGTTTATTTGTCGTTTGATCGCGTCAGAGCGGCGTTAGCCGTGACGCTAATGTGTTAGCCTGTTAGCATGAGTGTGCGGATAAACGGCGGAATATTTGCTGTTTAGTCACTAAATTGCACAACAGAATCGGATCCAGCGGGGCCAGATTCGCAGTGATGAACAATTAATGAGTCTAAAACTGATTTACGATCATTAGTGTGTCTGTGAGTTCAGTAACGAGCGGCGAGCGCCGGTAACAGGCCGCAGAGACACCGATAAACACAAACAACAGACTGCTGATCCCGGACACTCAGAGAGAGACTCCAGCAGCAGATAGACAGACCCTAAACACTTATATATGATCATTACTAAAGAGGCTATGCACTGCCATTATGACAGACTGATCACGTTCACTGCAGCTGAACACAAATGTGTTTCCTACACAGCTGCATTTACTTCCAAGTAAGTACCAAAAACCTCATTTATATGAGAGCTGCATAATGTCTATGAAACCAAACCTGATCTGAATAATGACACTACTGACTGTTGTAGAGCTGCTTTACAGCAAAGTTTGGATTTTTATTTTATATTTGAATCACATCATTGATTATTTTCTCCACTTTAATACCCTAAAGTTGCCTTGGATCAGACTTTATTGTATAGAAATAAAAGTGACTTGACTGAACTGAGCTCCTAGTTAATGCAGTGTGGTCACTCTCTAGTGGACACTAACAGCTCGTCCTGCACAAACACACAAACTCATTGAGAGTCTTTGACAGATGATGATGCTGTTTCTCGCATCAGCCCTGCGGTCACAGATACACAGACGTTATGTGAATGTATGAAACATGGCCGCACGTTCACACATCAGTTCCCCAAACCTGAAGCTTCGATAGAGACGTCCATGAGGAGAAACGCAAAGAGATGAGTCAGTTTTGCTGGCAGATTTTTGTTATGGGCAAACGTGACCGGAAGATGAGCATCAGTCTCATTCTGTCTGTCCGTCTCTAGTGGTTAAGCTGATTAAAGCTGTGATTGGAGCAGGTCTTCATGATTGTGCTGATGTGAATCTCTTGTGTTGCAGTGAATCATGGCTCACAGTGACGGCTGAAGAAGCACAGGCGTCTCACGCACAGCAGTTGTGAGTTGATCATATTTCAGCAGTTTTTTTATTCTGACGAGGTGCTGATGGGTTAGTTGAATGTGAATCCTTTAACAGGGGTAATAACTGCAGTATTTTATTTCATAATGTTTCCTGAGGTAGAATTTTGTGTTTTCTACTCTGATTTTAGCCCTCTGATTTAAACACTTAATGTGTCTTTTGAGACTCTTACTACATTTTTACTATTATAGCTGCCGAGATTAACTAATGGTGAAAAGAGTTGATTATAACATTATATTTAGATCTACACGTGTGAATAACAGGAGTGAAATCATCTCTGTGATTCTGTAGATCAAGAGTTTGTCCTCCACAGCAGCGTCCGGAGCTTTACAGAGAAAAACACGCTGCCTCGTCTTTAGAAACGGCTCGTCGGTCTGTGGAAGTTCAGCTGCATAAAGCTAGAAATCCAGAATCATTCGAGATGTTAAATGCAGTTGGCAGCGATTATACTGGGAAGCTGTGGTTAGCGTGAGGAAAAATAAATCCCATTTACCACAGCTGTCCACGTTCTGTGGAAAGACTGAACTGAGTTTGAAGAAAATGGGCCTTGTTCACAGGTTTTGTGGACATGAACAACTTTTGTTTAAAAAGATAAAATGCTCTTTTGATTCAAGTGAAAGCATGACATTTTTATACAATATATTCAGTTAATTGTGCAGCACTGCAGTGAATAGAAAACTCTTACTGACAGGGATCGAGACTTTAGTCTGAAACTCAGTGTGTGAAGATGTCAAACGATATTAGCGCTGACTGGCTCATGGGCCGATGAGTTGAGCGTGTGTTCATTCAGGTCCTGTAGTTGATGGGGTGTGTTGTGTGTTTGAGGTCATGGCCACTGGTTCCTCCAGAAGCGACTGTAGCAGTAACAACAGAGAGCGCTCTCAGCTGCATGCCGTCGGTAAGACAACACAACAGGAACAGGAAGTGACATGTTTTCTTCAGATGCTGAATGTGTGTTGTGTCTGCGTGTGTCAGTTTCATGTGCCAAACTCAAGAGGAAGAAGAACTGGTTTGGAACGGCCATCTATGTGGAAGTGACATCAGAGGGAGAGAGCAGGAAAACCGCCAAATCCCACAGTTCTTCCAGCCCCAAATGGGACGAGCGCCTGACGCTGTGAGTCACTCTTATGAACGTCTCCTCGTTCAAAGCTGTGATGTGTGATGCTGTTCTGACGGCTAATGGCATAAACTGTTTAGACTAGTCTTACAAGTTAGTCATTTAATGACTAAATGACTTTTTCTTTGAGGTTGGTCATAACTCAACCCTCTATGGACACCATGGCAATTGAATCGCCATTGGCTAGTAAATTTTTTAGTTTACTCGCCAGACTTATATACTAGGCCTATATATATACATTATATATATATATATATATATATATATATAATGTATGCTCTGTAATATACTGTATATATACTGTATATGTTTGTAAAATGGTACAGCTTTTTAAATATCTGAAAGTACACTCTTAAAATCAATCAGTCAAGCATTATAATATGACATTATGATAATTAGAATAAGTAATTAGAATTTAAAACTTAGTAACCATGTATGAATGAATGTATAGACATTTTAACTGAATAACTGAATTTAGGACTGGTGGTGGTGCTTGTTTTTTGTTATTCAGTGTTTCTGTTAAAAAAAATGGGAAAAAAACTAACAGTAATACTGATAAGACGATAATAATAATAATAATACGAATTCTGCTAAAAAGAACAGTATAAAACGCACTAAGGATTAAGGACCTGCTGGATTCATGAATATTAATCAGGTTGTGTGCGTTCACAAAAACAAAAGTAGGAGTGATGAGGCTTTGGCTAAGAGCTAGTTGGGTCGTTACATGCTGACAGTGCTGATGTAACTGCTCCAGCTGTTCTCTTTGATAGTCAGAAACACAATCAGGCTATTTGCTGCTAATTGGCTTAAACTCTGTTGCAGCTTTTTAATTACATACTCAGAGATTTGTCGCTGGTGCAACAGAGAAGAGACTAGGGATGTCAACGATTAATCGACGATCGATTAATTGTTGATAAGAGCTATCGATGGTCGATTAAGCAGTTTAATTTTGGGGTGCGTGCGGCTCATGCACAAAACACGTACAAGCGGCTGTGAGTGATGGTGAAGGGGCTGAATCTTACACAAAAATAATTTACTAATGTACAAACTACGCTTTTAATGTGATCCAAACTTTAAAAGTACATTAAAACAAAGTTCCTTTTTATTGAAATGTAGTAATAAGTCATGTTTAATTATAATTTCCCAAGATAATTGTTTCATATCTGGCACTTCGCTTTGACAGGGCTGTGTACGCGATCAGGACAGATATAGGCCTATTAATTCCTACAACTTGTTAATTCATTCCTACAATATATTAATTTGTGGCCACTGTCCATGTTTCATTTATTTGTTCCCTAGAAAACCCATGATTTCATTTAAGTGCTGGAGCAATTTAAGTCACAGTAACGAGTTCTTAATTCATGGCCATGAAATCTTTCATTTCCCCCCATGTTTACCACAGTATACGAAAACAGTGATTAAAAGTGAACAACAATAAAATAAACCTGTGAATCTAGAGGGTGAGAAAGTGAAGATTTGGGAAAAGAAACAATAAATAGGTAGGCTATTGAATTTGTGACTGTCCATCAAAACAGAACACAAAGCCGCGTACGGCTTGATTTAAATGTGTGCGCTCGAACGGTATGAATCCAAAAGCATGGTCGCAATAACATTTGCCTGCCAAACAACTATTTCTCTTATTAAGAAAGCTTTGTACCTCACTTGTGTCATAATACTCACATTAAAATGTTTCAGATGGTAACAGTGTGTTTTGCTCCAGTGGTTTTGGAAGTGGATCGCTGACCGTACGTCACAGGCCCACGCGCGCCGTATTACGTTTGGGATCATTTAATTTTAAATTACAATAATGTCAATTGCAAACATTGCGATGGTGTTTTAAAATAAAACGACAAGCACCACAAAACCATTTTAAAACGGCGCATTCAGCGGTCTCCGTGACGGGATATAAACAGCGCACAAAGTATAATGATCCCATGCGTAACTACGGCGTGCTCTCTTCATTTTATCAAATGATAATCACATCCATTCATTTTACGATCCTGCTACTAGCCTTTTATTTAGACTAAAACCCCTTTTCATTCGGGTGAGGAAGCTGTCATGCCGGTGACTGTGTGCCATTGCTATAGATGCATTTTGCAGTATAAGGTTAACGATTAATTGATCATTATAATTTAAATGACGATTGATTATGGAAATTATCGAAAATTGACATCCCTAGAAGAGACAAAATCAGAAAAGGAATTAATGTGCTCAGCTGTTTAGTTTTGTCCTCTGACGTGCTGCTGAATCTGTGTCTCCGCAGGAGTATAACGCCACGCTCGGAGCTGGATTTCAGAGTTTGGAGTCATCACACGCTGAAGGCTGACGCGCTGCTGGGAAAAGCCTCTCTGGACCTGAGCGGGACCCTCCGCAAGCATGAGGGCAAACGTACGTCCGCCTGCTAGTTCACACACATTATTCACGATTAAACAGATGGTGACGTTTGTGCTGTTGAACAGTAAGGGCGCTAGAGCCAGTAGAGATGGTGAGTGTTGAGATGTTGTTGTTTTCAGTGGAGAATGTGCGGGAGGTGTTGACGCTGACTGTGGACGGTAAGAACGGAGTCGTGTCCACCGGTGAACTCACAGTCTTCCTGGACGGGCTCTCGTTTGACCCGCAGCACATGCACAATGGAAACTCAACCACTGCGAGCAGTAAGAACACCTGCCCTTCCTAACCCTAATCTGACCTCTGACCTCCAGTGCTCCGGCTATCTGTGTCATCTGTCTGTCTGTCTGTCTCCAGAAGTCCATCAGAATGGAGATGCTTTTCATGAGAACCCAGACGAGAGTTCTGCAAGGGCACAGAACAGGTGAGAATCTGCAGGTGTTTTCTAGTTCCTGGGTGCCAAGTGTTTCTCTCATTAGGGAATTAAATGTATGGTTGGCTTAATTATGCAACCATACAATTACTAACATGATTCTGCAGGTCAGTGAACGGCTCAGACGGACTAGAGAATGAAGCTCCGCCCACCTCATCTGCCAACAGTGAGTTTAGCCCCTCCCCCCTCCTCAACGGAGATAGAGACTCCTCCCCTTCACACCAAACTCCAAGTCCAAAGGACACGCCCCCTCCGCAGCCGGCCAGCAGTGACCTGAGCAGCACAGCCGGTGAGCGTTTGAGATTCCTGAGGACGTCACACAACATTCTTAATAATATTTCAGAATAATCCAGATGGATGATTCTAGCAGCCCATCTGTATGCTTTGGCTGATAAATGTTACTTGTGGGAGTGTTTGTTTTTATTCAGTGTTTAGCACAGGATGAGAGGTTTAACTGGAGTCTGTGTCTGTCAGTGAACGGCGAGGGCTGTGAGATGTCGCCTGCGGCTGAAAATGAAGATGCTGCCGCCGCTGCTGAGGTTTCCTGCAGTACTTCCTCCTCTCCTGCAGGAGGCACTGCTGCTACTGCTGCTGTCACTGCTGCCTCTTCATCACCCTCCTCTTCCTCATCGGCAGCGGCCACCACACAGACCGCCTCTGCCTCCAGCTCCAGCCCGTCTGCCCCTGATGGAGGAAAACCACGCCAGCAGCCGCCTCCAGCCGGACCAGAGCCGCTGCCACCCGGGTCAGACTCACACGCACGCACTATACACTCATACACACGCACACATAGTAACGCACTCACACACAAGATACACACTGTACACACACACACGTTCACACACACAATACACTCTCACACACACTATAAACACACACACACACACTTGTTTCACTATCCTTGTTGGGACTCTCCATAGGTATAATGGTTTTTCTGCTGTACAGACCGTATTTTCTATCGTCCTACACCAACCCTACACCTAAACCTACCCCTTACAGGAAACTTTCTGCATTTTTACATTTTCAAAAAACTTCATTCTGTGTGATTTATAAGCTTGTTTACCTGTGGGGACCTCAATTTAGGTCCCCACCGTGACACAAGTCCCCATGAGTCTGTGTGTATTCAGGTTTAAGCCCCCACCAGGATATAAAAACAGGTACACACACTATATGCACACACACACACACTATACACACTCACACACACTCGCATGCACTATACACTCATACATGCACACATAGTAACGCACTCACACACACTATACACACTGTACACACACACTGTACACACACACACAATACACTCACACACACACTATAAACACACTGTCTCTCTCACACACACGCACACACACACACACTAACGCACACACACGGTAATGCACGCACGCACACACACACACTCACTCACACACACACACACACACTCAGTCTCTCTCACACACACACACGCACGCGTTACACTGCAATCTGAGTGAGCATGTATTTTCTCAGGTGGGAGCAGAGGAAGGATCCTCATGGCAGAACATACTACGTCGATCACAACACAAGAACAACAACCTGGGAGAGACCACAGCCCTTACCGATGGGGTGAGAGACACACACACACACACACACGCAGCGTTTCTCACTGCAGTTAGTGCTGGGTGGTATGACTGAAAATTTATATCGCTGTATTTTTCAAAATTACACCGATTTCATGGTATATGACAGTATTTTTTTTCATGCATGACTGGGTGTTAACCACATTTTCTGCTGATTGAGAGAAGAAATACTGCAGTAGATTGACTCAGAAAAAATGTGTCATTTTAACTGTACTTAGAACTGGTGGTGGTGCTTAAGATTTTTCTATTTAAAAAAAGACAAAAAGAACTAAAAATAATACTGATAAAAATAATACTGTTAAGTAAGGACTTCATGGAGGCAACCTCCGCTTTGCGTCGGGTGGTTCTTGTCCTCCATGTCGTGCGTTAAAATCGTTTAATATAATATGCGTTCAATATAAAATGCACTAAGGATTAATGAGCTGCTGGGTTCATGAATATTAACCAAGTTGTCTGCGTTCGCTCGAATTGATGTGCTGAAATCAAAACAGGGACGATAATAGGTGAGCGCCAGCCAATGAGATTGCCGTTTGTAAATGCAACAGAGTATCGTTTACATGTAGCTTTATAATTCTGCATGTTATATAAGACACTCTCGCTCTCTCTCTCTCTCTTTGCATGTGTGTGAGATAAAGCGACGGCTAGTCATGCCCCTTTACACTAGAGTTTACAGTACGTCAAATACAGGTGCGCTGCGCATCCATTGAGATGACCTGAAAAACAGCACAGATCGCTTGACGGAGAATGAAAATCTGAAGCCCCCAGTCAGTGTGTTCAGCGAGTGAAAATATACCTGTGCTAAACATATACTTAGCCTCCAACTCACACTCTGGCGAGTAAAATCTAAGAATTTATTTGCCATTGGCTAATATTAGAAATCATTTAATCACCCAGAGTGAAGATTTAGTCGCATATGCGAGTCCATCTTCACCGTCAGGCTTCATAACACATACAGCTGTGCCCTCACCACAGTGCATCAGTGGAAAGAGACCCCTCTCAAACAGTGTCGCGCGGCGCTGCGTTCTGAGTGTTGTTTAAGCGACATACACCGGTACTGCTGTATATTAAAAATTCATATCATAACAAAAATAAACACCGGTGTTCGGTATGAACCGGTATACCGCCCAGCACTACATTAAGTTCAGCTGCTGAATTAGCTGAAGCGTGTTCAGATACTTTCTGGTATCTCAGTTTAATGTTTGAGTTTGATTTCACGTCTGATTGAACGGCTCGACCCGCTGATCCTGTTTATGACTGGAATGCTCATAATGTGAATTAAATTAAAGTCATTTTAATCTTGTAAAAAAAAAAAAACCTAAATCTGTAGATTCCAGAATGAGCATTTTGGCATTTGTAGTAGATATAATAAGGCGTCTGACTGAAATCAGATAATTTGTGGATCCCAGTATGGCAGCGCAGTGGCTTCACTGTTCCAGTAGTTTATTATAGATCAGTGGCCCAAGATCTTCATTTCTGAAGCGGCTCGTCATGTGAATTTGCGGTGGGACTGATGGAGGGGTGTTTAGGAAACATGTTTAAAATATAATTAAAACATATTTCAAACAATATTGATGTCATTCTGCTAGAGAGTGCAGTGCAGTTTTTAAAGCAGATGGATGTGCATTGAGGATCTGCAGTGGAAATTAAGTGTGGCAGTTGTTATTAGTACAGGTGTGTTTTTGGTGACTGACTCTGGCTCTCTGACCTGCAGCTGGGAGCGGAGGGTGGATAACCGCGGCAGGATTTACTATGTGGATCATAACACACGCACCACCACCTGGCAGCGGCCGACGATGGAGTCAGTGAGGAACTTTGAGCAGTGGCAGTCGCAGCGCAGTCAGCTGCAGGGAGCCATGCATCAGTTCAACCAGAGATACCTCTACTCGGTACACTGATCATCGGTCATGATTAACTCATTTACTCAGTGATGCTGTCAGGGTCAGAGGTCAGCCTCCGCTCATTCTCTGTCTCTCTCTCTCGCTGGTTTCTCTGATGGGCTCTCAGGCGTCCATGATGTCTGCTGAGAACGATCCTCTGGGGCCACTGCCGCCTGGCTGGGGTAAGTTAGACCTGCGTCTGAGTCTGAGTGTGAACGCTGCGTCTGTGAGTGAGTGTGAACGCTGCGTCTGTGAGTGAGTGTGAACGCTGCGTCTGTGAGTGAGTGTGAACGCTGCGTCTGTGAGTCTGAGGAGTACGCTGAGTCTGAGGAGTGCGCTGCGTCTGTGAGTCTGAGGAGTGCGCTGTGACTGAGTCTGAGTGTGAATGCTGCGTCTGTGTCTGAGGAGTGTGCTGCGTCTGTGAGTCTGAGTGTGAACGCTGCGTCTGTGAGTGAGTGTGAATGCTGCGTCTGTGAGTCTGAGGAGTGTGCTGCGTCTGTGAGTCTGAGTGTGAATGCTGCGTCTGTGCCTGAGGAGTGCACCGCGTCTGTGAGTGAGTGTGAACGCTGCGTCTGTGAGTCTGAGTGTGAACGCTGCGTCTGTGAGTCTGAGTGTGAACGCTGCGTCTGTGTGTCTGAGTGTGAACGCTGCGTCTGTGAGTCTGAGGAGTGCGCTGAGTCTGAGGAGTGCGCTGCGTCTGTGAGTCTGAGGAGTGCGCTGTGACTGAGTCTGAGTGTGAACGCTGCGTCTGTGAGTGAGTGTGAATGCTGCGTCTGTGAGTCTGAGGAGTGTGCTGCGTCTGTGAGTCTGAGTGTGAATGCTGCGTCTGTGCCTGAGGAGTGCACCGCGTCTGTGAGTGAGTGTGAACGCTGCGTCTGTGAGTCTGAGTGTGAACGCTGCGTCTGTGTGTCTGAGTGTGAACGCTGCGTCTGTGAGTCTGAGGAGTGCGCTGTGTCTGAGTGTGAATGCTGCGTCTGTGAGTCTGAGGAGTGCGCTGAGTCTGAGGAGTGCGCTGCGTCTGTGAGTCTGAGGAGTGCGCTGAGTCTGAGTGTGAACGCTGCGTCTGTGAGTCTGAGGAGTGCGCTGTGACTGAGTCTGAGTGTGAATGCTGCGTCTGTGTCTGAGGAGTGCGCTGTATTTGTGAGTCTGAGTGTGAACGCTGCGTCTGTGAGTCTGAGTGTGAACGCTGCGTCTGTGAGTCTGAGTGTGAACGCTGCGTCTGTGAGTCTGAGTGTGAACGCTGCATCTGTGAGTCTGAGTGTGAACGCTGCGTCTGTGAGTCTGAGTGTGTTGTGTTCTTGTTCTCAGAGCGCCGCGTCGACACCAACGATCGCGTCTACTTTGTCAATCACAACACGAAGACGACGCAGTGGGAAGACCCACGAACACAAGGGTGAGTGAAGCTCCTCGTGTGACTAGTGATGCTTCAGATCTCACTGTGACTCTCGTCGTGTGTGTGTGTGTGAATCAGGCTGCAGAATGAAGACCCGCTTCCTGAGGGCTGGGAGATCCGGTACACCAGGGAAGGCGTGCGCTACTTTGTGGATCATAACACGCGCACCACTACCTTCAGTGACCCGCGGACGGGCAAATCTGCCGTGTAAGTCCATCAGTCTCACAGTAGTTATGTTTCCATCTAAAGTTGTGAATATGGCATAAAACATTAGCATATAAAACAGTGTTTCCATCCCATGTGTTCGAAATCGCCACCTCCTGAGAAACTGGCACAAAATATCAGTAGTAAAATAATAAAGAGTTTCTGCTCAGGGAAGCCTGACTTTTTTCTCCATAATAAATGACTCAAATGCTCTCATGTGATTTTGTCTTTGAATATCTGATGTTTGTGAACACAATTGTGCGAGCGAGTTTTGATGATTATACCGAATCATTTTAATGACAGATTTTGACTCTGGCATCTCAGAATGACTTAATCAACATTTGTGGTGCTGTGTAAAGAGATTGGCCCTCTGCTCAGTCCAATCCAATCACAGCATCTGATCAAAATCAGTTTTTTGTTGTGCATCCATGAATTTATTCACTGAATGTGTCTTGCATGTATCCAACAATAAAAAAAAAATTAACCACCTCTTTTATGCACATTTTATTGTGCATTTTGTCATTTTGTGCATTTCAAATACATGGATGGAAATGTATTGGAATTATAGGCATTGTGTTCCTCTAATGAGTGTGTGTGTGTGTGTGTGTGTGTGTGTTGCGCAGCACTAAAGGTCCACAGATTGCGTACGAGCGAAGCTTCAGGTGGAAACTGGCGCATTTCCGCTATTTGTGTCAGGTAATGCTCGCTCAGCTCTTCAACACGCATGAAACCTGTGTGTGTGTGTGTGTGTGTGTGTGTGTGTGTGTTTCAAATACGTTGTCTGTGTGTTTGCAGTCCAACGCTCTGGCCAGCCATGTGAAGATCACTGTGTCTCGACAGACGCTGTTTGAAGACTCGTTCCAGCAGGTCTGAGAAACACTGCAGAAGCTCAGTCGTGTGATGCTCTAGAAAGTTTTTGATTGTCTCATTTACTGTTTCTGCTTTGCTCATTACTGTAGATCATGAACTTTAAACCGTATGACCTGAGGAGACGTCTGTACATTATCTTCAGAGGAGAGGAGGGACTGGACTACGGAGGCCTTGCTCGGTACGACACGCAGAGAATTAAATCTACAGCATTCTTACAGAGCACACACGTCAGCCGCTGTTTTACTTGACTTCGTGTGTCAGTGGTTTGAAAACCGTTTGCAAGAATTTTGTGTTGTTTGTGAATGTTGGATAATTTCAGTATCTGCTGAGTTTAGTTTTTTATTGACATCAACATCTTTCTGAAAACAAAAACGGCCAAAAATCAAACTTGAATGAGGAGCTGTAGGCCAAAAATAAATGTTGCATTATATTCAGCTATATTTTATTAACATTAATGAAATTTCTAACATTTTTAAATAATTTAAAAGTTATTATTATTATTATTATTATTATTATTATTATTATTTTTTAATTCACTTTTTTACATTTCAGTGCAAAAATAAAAATGACTCACTGATTCTCCATTTACATGAGACACATGGTCATTTTGGGCCAGTGGCTTTGTCTCTTTTAACATCCCATATGAGAGACACTATGCAGTGATTCTGTCTACAATTTGAAGTGTGTGTGTGTGCGCAGGGAATGGTTCTTCCTCCTGTCTCATGAGGTGCTGAACCCCATGTACTGTCTGTTTGAATACGCTGGCAAGAGCAACTACTGTCTGCAGATCAACCCAGCATCCACCATCAACCCTGACCA
>JAFVLL020010165.1:12559-25625 GCA_021397915.2 Tor tambroides
ACCACCTTCAAATTGTAATACCTCTGTCATACCCATGTCATTAAACAAATTTTGTCCCGTAAACCACAAAAACCAGTACACACACACACACACACACACTCATATATATATATATATATATATATATATACACACACACTCACACTCATACGCACGCATCAGTAAAGCTGAAGTCCGCAGACCAGTCGCTCATTTCTGTGTGTTTGCAGGCTCTTTTCCACGGGAAGTTCATCGACACCGGCTTCTCGTTGCCCTTCTACAAGCGCATGCTCAATAAGAAACTGATCTTGAAAGATCTGGAGTCAATAGATCCTGAGTTCTATAACTCTCTCATCTGGATCAGGTGCGTCTGTCTGGTTATTATAAACTGTCCTGACCTTTTGAATGTGAAGAACGGCTAACAAGCGCATTGTAGTGCTAGAGTTCCCCTCTTCAGTTTTCACAAATCCATGACCTTGATGATGAGGTCAGAGGTCACAGTAAATGTTTCTACAGAAGACTGATCGCCGCTCATCTGATTCTTTTGCAGAGACAACAACATCGAGGAGTGCGGCCTGGAGATGTACTTCTCAGTGGACATGGAGATCCTGGGCAAAATCACGTCTCACGACCTGAAAGAAGACGGAGCTAATGTCCTGGTGACGGAGGAGAATAAAGAGGAGTATATTGGGTAAGAACGCTGCGGTCAGTGCCGCTGTTCGTTGAGTGTTCCTGTGACTGACGCTGTCTCCTGTCCCGCAGGCTGATGGCTGAATGGAGGTTTTCTCGTGGCGTCGAGAGTCAGACCAAAGCGTTTCTGGACGGCTTTAACGAGGTGGTGCCTCTGCAGTGGCTGCAGTACTTTGATGAGAAGGAGCTGGAGGTGCGTTAGCGTTTGGTCTGTTTTCCCCGTCCGACCCATCTGAAGCTCGCTCACAGGACAGATCTCTGTGTTTCAGGTGATGCTGTGTGGCATGCAGGAGGTGGATCTGCAGGACTGGCAGAGGAACACAGTCTATCGCCACTACACACGCAACAGCAAACAGATCATCTGGTTCTGGCAGGTGTGAAACGCCTCTCTAACTTCACTATTGCTATTTCATAAGGTCTCGCGCTTCTTTTCATTGCTTTTCTTGCCTCCTTTCTCCTGCCATTGGAGCTGTTTCAAAACATTTAACATTTGCCTTGAAATTCACTAGTTGTTATTTGATTTATATTTGTCTCATTTTTGTACTTGAAGATTGTTAGCCAAAAAGCAGAAATGTTTATAGTAAATGATGCTGTGTTTGGCAACACAAATCAATAACTAAAATAATATTAAATAAATTATATTCCTATTAACTAAATTAAAATGAAAACGATTATTTTCACATTAATTCTCAAGATCTAACAAACATGTTAATGTTTGTTAATATTACATAACCCTGTCAATGGTAAATGAATTTTTTATGCTAATATTTTTGGCTATATTGCCCAGCCGTAGTCTCACAACACATCGGCTGTAAACACAGACTTTCTTTCTTTTATCCTCATTTATATTTTAATTTAGATGCGAGTTAAACCTGAATTATTTTACCTGATTTTTATGTTGAAGCGATTTCTGTTTGAGTTTAGTCGTTTCCACAGTATTTCAAAACAGACAGAACTGGAAGAGGACGTTTGTTTTGGCCCATTGAAGCGAATCAGGTCTGAATCTGTTCTGATGTCACTGTGTGTGTGTGTGTGTGTGTGTGTGCAGTTGGTGAAGGAGGTGGATAACGAGGTGCGTCTGCGTCTGATGCAGTTTGTGACGGGTACCTGCAGGCTTCCGCTGGGCGGCTTCGCTGAGCTCATGGGTGAGTCTTCAGTCGCTCCAGCCATTTCTCTGATATCCAGTGAATCCAGAAACCCAGTCAACAAGAAAAACACCGGCTGCCTGTTTATTTCCCTCACCCGTGTGACACAGATGCATTTGAACCCTTTTTTTCTGATTCTTCTTCCTCCAGGAAGCAACGGACCTCAGAAGTTCTGCATTGAGAAGGTGGGCAAAGAGACCTGGCTGCCCCGGAGTCACACCTGGTGAGTTTCAGGATCAAACTAGTCGGCGCAGGCTGACGCCGATCACGTCTCACTTGCTTTTGTCTGTTCGCAGCTTTAACCGGCTGGATTTGCCCCCCTACAAAAGCTTCGAACAGCTGAAGGAAAAGCTGCTCTTTGCGATCGAGGAGACGGAAGGCTTCGGTCAAGAGTGATGAAACGTTTCCCCTTTACGGCGACGCGTCAGCCAAGTAAAACAAAACCATGAAACTTGCACAGATGATTACCAATGTAAATAAGCTATTTTGTCATTTTAAACCAAATCTTTATCTTAAAACCTCATTTAGCAATCTTCATAACATGATTCCCCATGAATATGCAAGCGTTTGAGCTTTTCTGATCTTTTCGATGCTGATATCTATATTCAACAACGCTTTGTTTTATTCATTTGGCGGGTTTTTAAAATGAGCCTAAAAAAAAAAACATTAGAGAGGATTTTATAGTAGAACTCAAAACTTACGGCTCTAGTTTTATAGAGCTTTTACAGAATGATTGTAGAGTTTGATCAGGTGCCTGGGTTTTTTTTCTTTATTTTTTGTTGTTGGACATTAAGTTGTGATTAAGCGCTTGCATGGCTGCCTGCAGAGTGAGAGATGATTGGACTCCTGTAGACTGACAGACAGACTGTCTTACATATCATTCATCACGACTGGCTCTCAACAGTATTGCTGTTGTCACTTTAGACTGTCCATCAGTATTCGTCCCTCCAGAGTCTCTGCACACGCTCAGAACGGCGGCAGCAGCTGAAGTCAGTTGTGCTCGAAGCACGTCATTATTTCTGTGGCCTTTGACCGTCAGGGGAGGAAAACTGTGTCCATGAATATCTTTCATATTAAAATATGAGTTCAAACAGACTCGGCTGTCTCTCGTGTTCTTCAGGCACTAACACTAAAAACTGTGGTTTTTTTTTTTTTTAGATTCTTCAATTGCATCTCAACACACAACTCTGAGCCCAACATAAATATATTCTAGTTTGTTCAGCTTTATTTCATTTGCATAGAGAGCTCAAAATATAGACAGTTAAATTCATTTGTTAGTTTAATTGCTTCTAAAACATTTGAAATCAGATTCATGTAAATAATGAACAAAAACCATGTTGTTTAGTTTCATTCTAACACGGTGAATGCATGATTCTGTGAGAAAACGGAGGTAAACTGAAGTATTCTGAGTTTCCAGGAGCACGTGTTTAGTTTAAATGAGAGTTTGTTAAAAATCCTCATTACTATACGATAAACAGATTAGCCATGTTGAAGCTTCAGTGAATGATCTTTGATCTGCAGTCAGTCCAGGGTCTCTGTTTGCTGGGGAGCGTGTCGTATCTGTGGACTCGTCCTGTCAAGGTCTCAAACTCCAGCAAACATTCAAGAGTGCTAGAAATACACCACTAGTCAGTTACAGTCTGCGTTACGTTTAGATTTTGTACCTTCGTTTAGCCTCTGATTATGGCAGACACTAAAAGAGTCTAAAATAGCAAATCACCATCATACAAAAATCAATGGTAAGTCATTACAAAAATCAATTAAGGCATCTCTGGGTTAGTGTTAGATAACATCGGGACTGATTTAGCTGCCACTCGTCATCCGCTGAGTTTCTTCAGCAGCTCCAGCGCTTCCTTATGAACCTGCATTGGGCCAAACATGAACATTATGCCTCTGCAGACGATATAACAGATGAATCTGACTGAGATCAAACTGTGCTTGCGAACCTGTTTGTCTTCTTCTGTGACTGCAGGATAATCTCGCGCTTTAGTGAGCCACAGCGCCGCCCGCTTGACGTCTCTCAGCATCATGTACGTCTTTCCCAGCATCAGCAGGTTCTTACTGTAGAAATTTGGGTCAACTAAATCAAGATATTGAAATGTTAAAGTCATGTAAAATAAAAAAAAAACTAAATGAAGGTGCTTGCATTCATACGGGACCTTCTTCAGCTTTCAGGAAAAATGCCAAAGCCTGAGGGAGACAAAACTTTTATTACTCCCAAAGCTTCAGTGCTAATTTAAGCGTCTACATCAGTGGTTCACAACCATGTTCTTGGAGCCCCAACACTGCAGTTTTTGCATCTCTCCTTTGTCTGACAAATCTATTTCAGGTCTTGGAGTCTCTTCTAATGAGCTGAGGATCTCAATCAGGTGTGTTTGATTAAGAAGACATGGAAAACATGCAATGTTGGGGTTCCAGAAATGTGGTTGGGAACCCCTGGTCTACATAATATAATTATTAATTTCATTGACCTCTTCATAAGTGGCTGTTGGAGGCGAAGCAAAAATAACAGCTGCAACTTTCCGCTGGTACCAGGGTAATTCAGCGAATGCAAAACACCTGCAAGCCAGACAGACAGTCAAAGGAACAATCATCGTGTTACTGAAAGTTTCAGAGCAGCCTCATCCAATATGGCCAGTTATGGGGAAATTTATCTGTTTATAGCAGAATACAAACTCACCAATAACCAAGAATATGGATGGACGTTGCATCTTTTGGATTGAGTTCAATCGCTCGCTGTAGACATGAGCTGTAGTCATTCATTCAGTGGTGAACCTAATCAGCGCAGTTAGTTCACTCCAATTAACATCTTACCTCTAAATGGTTTCTAATGATGTAGGAATTTCCTATTTTCACTTTGATCCCTTCATAATCACCAACATCACTGAGGCAGATAGCGAACCACTGCAGACAACAGGGTGATAAAACACCTAATACTCGCTCAAACACTGCAATATTCATGTACAAACAGAAATGATCACCTACTTTGTGTGCCGCAAAGGAAGCCTCATTTTTCTCCAGAGCTTTCTTGGCATAGTCAAAGGCCTCATATGTGAGTCGCTTCTTCTCGTCGGCGCTGATGCTGGACAGTAAGGCCAGATCACGGGACGCTCGGGCCAGACGCCACAGAAACTCTGCATCATCACTGGGAACAAACAGAGTAACATCTGAAGTATGTTCATTCATATGAAATAGTTAATACGGTCTTTTTGTCATCTAACACACTGCTGATGTTTGTGTTCTGGCAGTTTGATCTGTCACTCCTTTGTCATCCTGAACCATTGAGTGTGAAGATGGAGAGATTTCATTGAAAACTGTTGGCAGCTGAGACTCTGCAGACCGAACTCCAGCCGGCTAGAGAGATTTCACATTTACTTGTAGCTTCAAGTTAGTTTTTGTATGCCTTTATACCAGATATGTAGGTTTCTCAAGTTAGTTTTACTTGTCTTACTACTTTCTTGGGTTAGTTTTACGTGTCTTTGTACATTCTTGGGTTAGTTTTACCTGTCTAAACACTTTCTCGGTGTAGTTTTACCTGTCTTTGTGGCGCACCAGGAGCTGGTGGAGTTTCTGTGTCTCTCCGCAGCTGTACAGATAATCTGCTTGCTCTAAAACTTCTTCAGCTGGACAAAAGATGCAGTTAAATAAACTAAACTTTAAAGCTCAATGTTGAAAAAAACAAGAAGCAGTACCTGAGTCCAGTGCTCGAAGCGAAGCGAAATGAGCGACTCCCTCACAGATCAGGACTGATAGTGGAGTCACAACCACGAGAAATGAAGCTTTTCTGTTCTGACAGTCACACAAAACACAACACTGCTCACAAATACAAAAACTCCATTAATAATCACAATAAATATGACTGACATTTATTTGCTCTTTCAATCATAACCTCGTTCTCTCTCTCACACACACACGCTCTTTAATCTGGTCATGTTCTGCATATGATCCTCATAATAATTCTGACGTAGAGTTAGACCTTACTGCACTTCTGATTCGATCGGTCCAAACGCGCTCATTCATCCTCCAGATCTTCACATTTCTGCTCACAAACCGCCTGAAAGCTCCAAACAAACCCGCGGACGCCATCAGATCTGTCTGAGCACTGACTTTTATTTTGTGTGCATGAAGTCCTTGAGCTGAATGTGAGTTAGGGTTCTGTTTCTGCTGAAGAGCAGGTCAGTGCTGCTAATACGGCTAATGTGTGTTTTCTGTGCTGTTCCCTCCAGCAGGCGGCGCTCTCGCAACACTCTGCCGTAAAATGATTAGCACTTGTCGCAAAATAGTCCTTGCCTCTAATAAAAAGCTGTCATTTTAAAACTTAAAACGTAAACTCACGACGACGATAAAAACGATACAACAGGGCGGAGAAGTCGATCGAAACACGTGACGTGACGCATTAGATGCGCGTGAATCTGTTGTTGTTTTTCGTCACCACGGTAACCAAAGGCTGGAGAAAAATACTGTTACTTTGTTACTTAACTAGTATACAATAGAAACAATGTTGCCTTTTGTTTAAAATGTAAAGCACGTTTAAGATCAGGATCCTCAGGTTTAGATATCCGCTGTAGTAATAAATGTGTGTGAATGTTGACATAAGATGAAATGAAGTGTTTACTGTGTGGCATTTTACATCCATCGAAATATTTCAGTTGAATATGTATGTAAATATTGCATTTTAAGCAATTGAGGAATACATATGTGGTTCAGTACATAATTTTGTTAAATAAAATAAATTTTATATCTTGAACAATTACAATGAAGCTCTTTTGATCTTTACCACAGCAAAATTACAGAAACATTTCCACTCCACTAGAATTGCTGTTATGTTTAGTCTGGAGAAAAATCACCCTAAAAATCTTGTGCTGCGTCTTGAATTTTAAAATGTGATATCGTGTCCAAGTCCAGATGAAGATTTGTGCAGTGAGATTTTCCCTATTCTCTTGTACTTTGAAAGGAGTTTTTGTCCTGTGTCTGTGTGTCCGCAGATGTGGAGCCGTTTGTGCAGAGTCACCGAAAGAAAAAGAAAAGTCACAAAAAAACAGGTACAAGATCTGATGCCATGATATCTTTTGGGATTGAATGAAGCAATACAACACACTTCATCATACACTCATCTACACAACGGCCTGATGGACAGACGGAGAAACAGCACCAGCCGACAGGAACAGGCAGGTCAGTGTGTGTGTGTGTGTGTGTGTGTGTGTGGGTGAGTGCATGCTATAAGGTGAGTGCATACTGAAGACAATAGAGTCATTCTTTTCAAATCAGTTCAAGTTTTCTTCTCATCTGATCGTGTCAGTGCAGTTGAACTGATATTACTGATTTTTAATGTATGTGTAAAATGTGTTGCTGTGACTGTAGTGTCGCTGATGATCATGAGACTGTCTATGTCGTCAACAGAAGAGATGTTGTGGGATTCCCTCAGCTTTTGGTTTTTGGAGTGTCCTGATCCCTAGTTTCTATGATGTATAAACCATATTAATAAAAGTTTTGCACCAAAATTTTCAAAAGAGAAAATACATCAACCGTATGAATGGAAACTGCACATGTAACAGATCTGTTAACCAAGTTTGCCGTGGAGAAGCAGCAGCATGCGTGTGAAATGATCCAGGTTTAATCATGTTTTGATCATGTTTACTGATTACACTGCTGGAACCTGTTTTCATGAGCTCACCTTGAGCGTTTGGCTGAAGAACATCCTGATGACATCATTGGTTAACCCTTATTCAGATTCATTTGAGCTTTTACAATAATATCCTTTATTTTCTTTGCAGGTGTCTTTCAACAAAAATACATGCTGCCCTGAAGCTTTAGTCATGAGCGATCGAGACTCTTCGCCAGGCGTTTTGTATGAGACTTTATATTTTCGTGCCAACATTCTTTCATATGTACTGTACGTAATACTTGTTTCCTTTTCTAAAGAAGAGCTGAAGACTGATGTTGCTTTATGAAAACAAGTCTAGGGCACTTTAGGAAAGAACGATCACCTCTTACATGCAGAAGCCAGAAAATCAGCCAGCAACCGAAGCAAATCCAGTTGAAGTTTTTATTTGCATATTTGCCAGCATCACTCATTCTGCTCATTTGAGCAAACGCTGTGGGAAATTGGTTCTTGTTTATTCCAGGGGATTAGAGGAAATGCTTTTTTACACTTTGATAATATTTATTTGCTGTTTAGAAATGGTTATTTTATTTTTCAAAGAAAGAATATATTTATAAATGAACAATAAAAATATAATTATAAATGAACAATAGGGCACACTGAATACCCCGAATGTTTTAATGCTAGTTTATCAGTTTCAGAACTAGTCCTGGTATTTTACTATGGCCCGGTTTCACAGACAGGACTTTGACTAAGCCAGGATTAGGCCATAGTTCAATTAGGACATTTTTTTTAGTTAATTTTTTATAAACATGCTTAGAAAAAAACATTACTGGTGTGCATCTTGAGACAAAACAAAGGCTCTGATATATTTTAAGATCGGTCATTGCAAGTTTCTTTCCATTGACCAGTCGTGGTGTTGAGGGTGGAGAGAGTGCTGGTTATTCACTCCCCCCACCTACAATCCCTGCCGGACCTGAGACTCAAACCCACGACCTTTGGGTTACAAGTCTAACTCTCTATCCATTAGGCCACAACTGCCCCTATATACACAGGCAGACTGACGTCTCTTGAACTTTTAGATGCACAATTTGTTCAATAAAAATGAAATTGCCATCAATCTACTCCCTGAGTTTTGTGATGAAGACTATTGTGTGCTTTAGAGCTGATGAGGTCTATCAATCAATCTGCACTGACAGAATGTATGTCCTTTCTGGTATATAGTCAGGGCCGGCCCAAGCCTTTATGGGGCCCTAAGCAGAATTTTATTTGGGGGCCCCTCGGTGCCGCCAATATGACTGGTTATTGTCAAAGCTTGATTATTCACACACTATAAATCTAACACACCCATTATCAGTTTTGTTTGTTGTAGCTGTGTTGCTTACATCATACCACTGTCTGCCTGCATGTTTTTACCCTTCTGTGATTTTTAATTGTAACAGTTGCAAACTTACAACAGTGGTCAGGTGTTAATTTCACTTTAACATTCAAAGTCTTAGGCCTGGTTTCACAGACAGGGCTTAGACTAAGCCAGGATTAAGCCATTGTTCAATTAGGATATTTAAGTGATTTTTATAAACATGCCTTAAAAGCATTACTGGTGTTCATCTTAAGATAAAACAAAGGCACTGACACGTTTTAAGATCAGTCAGTGCAAGTTTATTTCAGTTGAAACAGCTCCGATTTACATTTTAGTCTAGGACTAGGCTTAAGCCTTGTCTAGCAAACAAAGCCCCAAGGGGTTAAAGTATTAGTGGCATAGCAATGTCAATGAAAATAGCTAAATAAACCAGCAGACAATGCATTTACAGAACAGAATGTTATTTTAACAACATAAATATTAATCGAAGTTGTATTTTTATTACAAGTCATACTTTTTTATAATAAATATTAAACACAACAGAGAGCATCTGTACATATAAAACAACAACTCTTAATTTATATCTAGCTAACTGAGGATATTGGAATATAATAGCAAAGACGCAAAATGCAGGCTGAGGTAAATAATGTTAAGCTGTTATCAGTCTATGAAACAGAAGCTTATTTTTTATTACAGAAATATATACCCAGGAAAGTTATTTTTACTGATCTGACCAGGGGTGCATTTCTCAAAAGCAACTATGGTCGCAAGTTCTGTCTTTACAAATAGCGTTCAGTGGAAATAACGACCATAGTTCTTGAAGATGGCGCCGCAGATGGCAGCTATTGTGCTTTGCTCTTCAGTGTTTGTACTGTTTTCGTTTGTTTTTCCTGTTTTTTGTTTTTCAAATACGATTCTTTTATTATCTGTGTCCTGTCCTGTTGCTGTCTTTTTGTTGCACTGTGCTTCTGTCACTACAACAAATTCCTCGTATGTGTAAACATACTTGGCCAATAAAGCTCATTCTGATTCTGATAGCTAGCAATGGTTTTGAGAAACTTACCCCTGATTTGTGCCACAAAACCCCCATGTTGAATTTGTCCCCCTCCACCCCCAAAACGCGATAGATTTTAACCCTTTGACGTGCCGCGCTTTAGCTGGCGCTGAGCCTGAGAAAGACGATCTCAGAAAAAAATAAAAAGAAAGACGCGCTCTGTGCTTTTCATATTTCATAACTGTTCAGTGTTTTCAACCAAATACAGTTTATTTTAGGTTTCAGACATTTAAATACACTTCAGTTAAGTTAAAAAAAAAAGAGACATTTAGTTTGTTAAATAGGTTACACGCTGATTTCTATGGGAAACGGCAATAATAATCCTTTCAATTATGGACGACATGTTTTATTCCTATCAAATACACACTGTGTAGGTTACTATAAAGTTTACTCTGTTTTTCTCCCAGCTAACTGACCACTTACTTTCATGTATTTCGGGAGAAATAGGTGAATTTACGTGATGTTAATCCGACAGATCCACACGGCAGCGTCCGGCGCATATAGCAACATGGTCATTATTGTGCCTGCATGACATGTAGCTATGGAAATAATAAAATTATGTGTATAGAATATTTAATTATTTAATATTGCACTTTTGAATAATTACCACTGTCCATTGACATATATCACGAATATAAAATAAAATAAAATAAAATAAAATAAACGGTCATTTCATGTAGACTACTCTTGGTGGCCCTCTGGTGGCCACGGGGGCCCTAAGCAGCCGCTTAGTCCGCTTATGCCTTGGGCCGGCTCTGTATATAGTGATTGACTGAGCTCATCACATGCACTGAAACCATAATCCTACTTGAAAACCTAAACGTGTGTGTGTGTTCATGAGGGTGAGTCTCTCTCTCTCTCTCTCTGTGTGTGTGTTCATGAGGTTAAGTCTCTCTCTCTCTCTCTCTCTCTCTCTCTCTCTGTGTGTGTGTGTGTGTGTGTGTGTGTGTTCATGAGGGTGAGTCTCTCTCTCTCTCTCTCTCTCTCTCTCTCTGCGTGTGTGTGTGTGTGGGTGTGTCTGCTGATGAGGGTGTGTCTGCTGCTCATATAAACTCGGTCACTCCGGCGATTCATTCACTGTGGAAGCTCTAATAACTGAAGATCCGTTTTACAGCATGTAAGTAACTCTAATGTTTCAGATCACCGAGAGAATTAAGCAAAGCATTTGGGCAGTTATTAATGAATACGAGCCTCTTATATACGAGATAGTTCATGTAAAAGTTAACGACGCGTTTCGATGCTTTTTGTTTTTGTCAAAGATAAACGTAAACATCTGAAGTCACTTTTTCAGCAAAAGTGCGATGTTTGTTGTTGCTTCGAGTCATATATTTATGCGTCAAGGCGTTGTGCTCGTAGTTTGGTCAAAGTGGGCCAATCATAGTCGTTTGTGCTGCTCGTTTGTCCAATGGGCTGAGAGAGCGATGAGCGCTCGGACAATCAGGAAGTTGAAGCACATGAAATGTAACTTAAACAACTGTGAAAGTTGAAATATAACGTTTTATATATTCGAAATTGAGCTCGTCTGCATGTGTATTCAGTATTCCAAATGTTCTTCTTCGTATTGATTATTCGTATTCATTACGCAGTTGATATAACGGTCTGTAAATATAATGTGCTCTTCTGTTTGTGTTTTTAGTTTGTCGGAATGGAGCATCTGTCGGCGGCGCACACGCGCTTTTCTCTCAGCCTCTTCCAGAAGATCACGGAGGGAAACGCGTCCGCGAATGTCTTTTACTCTCCTCTCAGCATCTCCGCTGCTCTCTCGATGCTGTCTCTCGGAGCTGGAGGAAACACGGCATCTCAGATGTCTCGGGTCAGTCTGAAACTCAAACTGCTCCTGCTCTGATTACAGCTCATCTTTATTTGGGATTATATAGTCATAAAGTTCCCCTGTGCGTCTAATCTTTATCTAAATGGAACAGTTCAAATAGAATAATAAATACTTCCTAACAGTACAAAAAGAGCAAAGACACCAAGATGTTTTAATTTGGTGTATCCATGATTGCGTGTGTTGAAATGAGTTTTAAAATCACTTCACATAGAGGACATGTATTTCTCGCTGTGGTCATGATGGTCTGTTTGCTTACTGAGCGGCGGGTTTAGTCTCGGGTGTGTCTCTCATTCTGTACATTGACATAAGTGATGATGAACTGTTCTATGGCAAGCCGTTTTAGCTTAAAATATTCCCTGCGTTACTCGTCCTAATTGCATTTGTACTAGTAACAATTCAATAAGAGAGATCTACAATTAAATTCTTACTAGTAACAATGCCAATTAGAGAGCTCTCTAGTTCAATTCTTACTAGTAACTATTGTAATTATAGAGCTCTCTAATACAATTTTTTTTTTTTACTAGTAAGAATTCCAATTACAGAGCTCTATAATTCAATTCTTACTAGTAACAATTTGAATTAAAGAGCTCTACAAATCAATTTTTACTAGTCATATGTCTCCATTGACTTCCATTCATTTTTAATTACAGAGCTCTTCAACAGATTTTTTTACTAGTAACAATTCCGATTAGAGAGCTCTCTAATTTCAATTACAGAGCTCTATAATTCAATTTTTACTACTAAGAAACCATATTAAAGATATGTTTAATTGCAGAGCTCTGTAATTGAATTAAAGAGCTCTCTAATTCAGTTTTTACTAGTAACAGTTGAATTAGAGAGCTCCCTAAATGGAATTCTTACTAGTAAAAACTGAATTAGAGAGCTCTCTAATTGAATTAAATTAAATTAGATCTCTGTAATTCAGTTGTTACTAGTAAGATTCTTAATGTAAGAATTGCATTAAAGAGCTTTCTAACTTTAATTCTTACTAGTAAAATTTGAATTAGAGAGCTCTCTAACTGAGTTGTTATAGTAAGCGGTGTATTAGGCAGCTGTGGCCTAATGGATAGAGAGTTGGACTTGTAACCCGAAGGTCGTGGGTTCGAGTCTCAGGTCTGGCAGGGATTGTAGGTGGGGGGAATGAATAATCAGCACTCTCTCCACCCTCAATACCCCGACTGAGGTGAGACCCTTGAGCAAGGCACCGAACCTCCAACTGCTCCCCGGGCGCCGCAGCATTGGCTGCCCACTGCTCCGGGTGTATATTCACTACTGTGTGTGTGTGCACTTGGATGGGTTAAATGCAGAGGACAAATTCCACACACCCCTTCCCCTTATGATAATTGTGCCTCATGCATATTCATAAAATGTGTGACTGTCTGTTCTGATAGCCTCGCGGGCAGTC
>JAFVLL020010165.1:32019-42319 GCA_021397915.2 Tor tambroides
CAGAATGAATCGAAGCCAGTGCAGATGATGTTCCAGAAGGCCAAGTTTCCTCTGGCCTTCATTCCTGATGTAAACTGTCAGATTCTGGAGCTGCCGTATGCTGGGAAAGACCTCAGTATGCTGATCATGCTTCCCAATGCCATGGAGGACGACACCACCGGCCTGCAGAAGGTGAGACACCTGCGTTTAGTTTTTATTACAATGAGTCTTCTGCTCAAACGATATTAACACATCTCTCTTGTCCAGCTGGAGAGCGCGCTGACCTACGAGAACTTTGTGGAGTGGACCCGACCTGACATGATGGATCTTCTGGAAGTGGAGGTGTCTCTGCCCAGATTCAGAATGGAGGAAACCTATGACATGAAAGGTCTCCTGGTCAGCCTGGGAATGGTGGATGCGTTTGACATGCAGAGAGCCGATTTCTCCAGCCTGTCCCTGAACAACGATCTGGTGCTGTCTAAGGTGGTGCATAAGTCCTTTGTTGAAGTGAACGAGGAGGGGACGGAGGCCGCTGCAGCCACCGGTGCTATCATGATGATGCGCTGCCTGATGCGTCCAGAGCGCTTTCACGCCGATCACCCGTTCCTCTTCTTCATACGCCACAATCCCTCCAAGAGCATTCTGTTCTACGGACGCGTCTGCTCCCCGTGAGCTCCCGACGCTCCACCGCATGGCCCGCACAGGTTTCTGATGGGTTTGAGCCGTTTAGGAGTTATAGTACCGGTAGATGAGAGTCAGTGTTCAGGCCTGTGCTCTTTCAAAAGTTTCAGTTGAAAGTCCACTTTGACCTGCATTTTACTGCCTTCTTTCCTGAGTGCCTGTGTTGTTTCCTCTATTGAATCATCTGGAGTCAAATCCAGAGCGTTTATGCATTTAATGTACAGGTGCATGCAGCATTATGAATAAACAACTTGCAACTGTTCAAAAATAAAATGAAACCTGTGTTCAGCTTGAATCTTTATTTTATTGTAATAGATGCTGTAGTTTTGCAATCCACATCTATCAAAAAGAATTTGATTTAGGGGCTCATTGTCAAGTGAGTCATGAAACAAGTAAAGTACTGTTTGTGGCAAGTAGAAATAACTGCATAAAACGTTTCATATCAATGAAAAAAATTGAAGTACTTATGTCTTCAGAAGACCTGTAAATGACTTATTCAGGAGAGATAACAGATGGAAATTCTGTGCTCATCTGTACTATAATGTGAGTGAAAGATCATTCAGTAGGGTTGAGAGTTCAGTGCTCTCACAGAAACTCCCATTATAATCACTGAACACTGCAATAGGAATCTCTTAGTTACACTTTATGATGAGAAAATACATGAGTGCAGAATTAAGTCTGTGATGACGTAAACTAAACAAAGGTCTGGCATTAAATATAGATTAAATGCCTCTTGGCCATTTCATTCAGAAATTCAGCAGAAATGTGTATGATTGGTCATAATGCTGCAAAATGCAGTGCTACAAAAATACAGTGATAATGGATTATCTAAATCCTAGAGCTGCTGTAGAACTAGATTTCACAGACACACACGGTTGAACAGTTCATCACTGTAAATAAATTTACTTTGGCTTCTTATACACCCAGACCAAACTATGACAAAACAACAAACAGCTCCGTAAATCTGGATGTCAATGAAATCACAGCTGAATGTTTCATCTACAGATCAGGCCTTTATAGTAGAGCCAGAGGTTCATAACACATCTGCATCTTTCTTTATTAACAGTAATAACAGTCTGAACCAACAATCAGAAAATACTCTCATAAACAGATAAAATTTTAATGATGATTATTGCTTGATTACTTTGTGTTACCAGTGCACAAAAACAATATTTAATACTTTATTTTTGCACTAAAACTGACATAAATCAGGCGTTATAAGAAAAAACATATTGTACGAAACAGCCTCAAGCAGGTGTTTTCAGCCCCATCCTGGAGCCCCAGCGCTGCTCATTTCTCATGTCTTCCTTATTGGAAACCACATTCAGGTCTTGCTGTCTCTACAGGTGAGCTGATTGGTTAAATCAGGTGTATTAGATGAAGAAGCTGAAAATCCTAGTGTACATAGAATAAAAAATCTTTTGAAGTGTCTTATGGCATCAAAACTAAACAATTCAAATTATTGTAGTGAATAGCACTATTTTTTCAAATCTTAAACACACCCATCTTATACTTATTTGGAAAAATCAGTATTCTCAGTGACACCGATGTAGTGCAACATCTTACACAAACTCAGCTGTTAATGGACAAATGAATGCATGCGGAACAGTTTAATCTTTTTCCATCTTGTTTGGACTTAAAGGTGCATTAAGCGAATTTTGCCAAACGATGTTGACATTTGAAAGCACCAAACAAACACGGCCATACCCCAACAGACCTCGCTGCTATTTTGATATCTCCGCCACACATGTACGTACACAACCTCGGCAACGACGATGGCTGAATCTGTTACGCTTGCCGGCTGAGGGTATGAAGTTGTGTGAGACAAAGCAAAATCAACATTACTCACCTATCAAGAAGAAACAAAGCAAACTCTGCGTCCGATTCCAGGCCTTCCTGCTCCTTGAAGTCTCTCCACCGCTGGAAAGCTGCTCCGATATTTACGCGGGTCCTACCTCTTGCCTGATCATAACCCTTCTTTTTAATGTTTTCTTGCTCTGTAATTTCCCCCTTTTTCATTTGCCATCTCTAGCTCTCTATAGTTGGTCTGCTAATATCCGTCTGAGCGCTCTCTTACTGCTGATTCTCTTACTGCTGATTGGCTGCAAGTGTGTTTTGGGACTCGATCTGACACTGTGGTCAAAAGCATTTTTCAAATATTGCTTAGTGCACCTTTAATGTGTTCATAACATTTCCAAAGGTATTCTGGTTGAGGTTTGGCAAGTCAATAATGCATCGGTAAGGGTAAGGGTAGAAAAGTGACACTTTTCTAAATGTGTGTTTGGATTATGCAAATAAATTCCACAGGAGGAAAGAAGGGTGGGCCACACTAACCAAGTTTCCATCCAGATTTTGCGCTGTTTTGTTATCGACAAAGAGAATATGCGTTAAAAAAACTTTGCGACATTTGCTGTCTACAGCCTGTTTCCATCCAACTGGCCATTTACCGATAAAATGGTGTGCGTGATGACGTCATCCCTAAAAAAACGATTTGTCGCATAAGTTTTGGTGTATCGCAAAAAAAAATTGCCCTTGAGCTGTTTCCATACATAACTTCTCCTTTTGCGTAAATTATAGGCTAGGCTAGTAGCCTGTTCTTCATCCATTTGAAACAAAACAGCCTAATATTAAATTGTAAAGGCCTACATAAAATAATTTTTATTAAGTGTCATGAGTTTTTTTTTTTTTTTTGTACTTTGTTATAGACTAGATGGATAGGCCACTGTTAATAATCAAGCAATGATCATAAACAGGTGCAGTTGTATTATTATTTTTCTGATTGACGTTTCAAAACTGAAATGTTCATTTCGGTTATTTTATTTCTCCTAACCGATGGTCGTTAAGCCATATTAACCATTAACCGACAAGATTGTTAAATTACAATTAAATTAAATTTAAACTGATAGGTGGCTTTGACCCATTAAAAATACCTAAATTTGTTTTCCAGGGATTATTTTTATACACAAAAAGCAGCAAAAACTACATGAACGTGAGGATTCACATGCACCTGCAGCGCTTCTGCGAACAGAGAAGAACAAGCCATTATACATAAAAGAAACAGGCCCATATGCTAAATATATTTTTCTAAATAATTAATCAATTAACAAAACGAAAAAAAAAAACTGCAACAATTAGCAGCCTATATGCAGAATTTCGGTTCATTTTTGCGATGCGCTCTTGAGAAAGCGGCAGTTTGTTTCCTAGGTTATTTCACAAAAGTAGCCTGCGTTTTGGTTTTTATTGTGAATGTACACAAATAAAAGAGATATTTTGAATAGTTTTGAATAATGTATTACTCTTATATGACCACAAATGAAGGAGTAGGCTAGTGTAAGTTGTTTCCACTTTTACAAGTGGGGGAAAAACAACAAAAAAAACAAGCGATCGTGCCGGCGCCTCCCGCGTGCAATTAAGCTAGACAAGGCGGCCTGTTCATTGTCATAATAAAATACAGTCAGCCAAAAATATTGAAGAAACATGAAAAAAAAAAAAAAAACATATTTCCCCTCACTCCACAACGAATCCTTTAAATTTAACGGTAGAAAGAACTCAGAACAAAACAAGAATAAAAATATAAGAAGCTAACAAGCCAAAACGAATTAATTTAAACTTTTGTACTTCACATTCCAATATCATATTTACCAATAGGTAAAACAAAATGTGCTTGGCATAATATCACGGGGGTATGGTGGTCAAGCTGAAAGGCACGGACTAGGCTATTTAAACTGAACAGTGCACTGTAAAAAAATAATAATGTAAACGTAGGCTAGCCTACTAACATCAAATTAAGATAAGCCTATGTTTAAAAGGTAACTCATCTTTTTCTTACCATGTATAAAATAATTTTAGATGCAATTGAATAATATGAATATGATTTAATGCGCTTTTGAACTACAGGGAAACGGTGCTTTAACTTGAACACGGACGCTGCCTATATAGACTAATTCTGTCATGTGACACCACATTTATTTGCGTTAAAGCCCCTTTTCTCGACAAAAAGTGTTTCCAAAGAAATTTTAGCGACATTTGAAGTATCGATATGGAATTTATGCGCTAAAGTTAAACGGAAAAATATTTTGTCGACACATGAGAAATTTAATCGATAATTGGCATTTCCATCAGCTATATCGTAAATATTTTAAAGCGCTAAATATTTTTTTGCAAAAAAGTCCTTGGATGGAAACCTGGTTACTGTGTCCCCCCGCTCTGATTGAAACAGCCAATCACAGCACGGAAATGGTGAAGCGCCAAACTGCAGTCTCCTCCTCATCGGAAAGGGATAAAGGTACCCTTCCAACAGACACTCCTAGTTCTGAGTCCTGTAAGGGACGAGACAAACAGATCACCAAAGTTCTGAGCCTCCAGCCTGTGAGGAAAGAGATACCCTGCGTTCAGTATCTTCGTCCAGCGAGACAACAACAGATGCAGCATGTCCTGAATCTCCACATACACAAAGTGGATTGACCAATTTATGAGTCTCTGGCCCAGATAGGCAGAAGGCATACAAACATTTGCAACAAGGTTAAACTCTGGCGAGCAAACCTTCACTACCTGCATATTCCAGATTAAGGACCTTCTGCACCTATTCCAGGGCCACGTCTGTGTTCCAGGTTTTAGGACACTTTGGTGCTCCAGGAGATCAGCATCCTACAGTGCTTCGTGTTCAAGGCTGTTGAAACGGATTCCTGACATAGCAGCACTCAAATGAATCACTTCTCATGCACTTTATTCCATTTGATTTATGGTATTCATTTAGTAGTTGTTGATTATGCTTGTCTATCTTTTGTTAATAAAAGTTATTTTATTACATTTGTGTCTTCCTTGTGCTGATAATACAGTAAGAGGTTCTACAAGTTAGATATCCCACCAATCTTTCTTATGTGATGTACTCATAACAGCACCTTAAATGACACGTGATCCAAAAATCATAACGTCATTGGTGACGTGAGTACCCATCACTACACTATTTCACCTCCCTGGGTTCAAGAAAACAAAATCACTATGTCATACTATATCATATCATAATACATTAACAGCCCACAGTGCTACTCAGTCATAGACTATACAGATACCCTTTTAATTTAACCAACACAGGCAATTACGCTGTTGTGAATTCAGGATATGCTGACATATAAGTCACTGTTAAAACATACACAAGATACGAAAATCAGTCACATTTCAGCATTTTAATCATTACAATTTGCCTTTACAATCGTAATACCAACAAAACCACAAACAATGGTTAATAACAGAGTGAACCATAAAAGAGAAAACAAAGTAAAAATGAACATATGTTGCTCTGGGATATGAAAACAGCTAAATGATGAATGTACGGTGTTGTGTAACATTTGTTATTGCCATACAATAATTTATGAACCAAAATGCCATTTAGGCAATATGCAATCTTCTCTACGTTGTTACACTGATCAGGTTGTGGCTCTTTCCCAGTTTCTGCTTCAACATATTTTAAAAGCTTTAAATTTACAGTTGAGCTTAGTTACAACACGTTTTATGTTGAAAATTCAGTCAAAATCAGTTCATCTGAGAACCCAATCTGACAGGTTTCTGGAAACAAATATAAAACCAGAGCTGCTGCTGCAGCTCCTTTTGAGGATTTATTGGTGGTTGGTGTATTACTGCCACTGACTGTGTGGATCAGAATGTGAAAAACACATCATGGGAGGTGGGAGAAACCAGTTGTGGAGGTTGAGGGGAATTGTTTGTTTCTCTGTGTGTGTTTTAATGGAACAGCTTTACAATGATGAAATATGTTGTCATATAATTTATTTAGTTATTTATTTTAAATCAGAGCATGTCCAAAAAGCTTATAATATTAAGGTTTGCTTATTTGGTAAATTTAATTTCCTGGTAGCTTGCATCTCTGTCAATGGTTGTGCCCATGAGTATAAATGGCCACCAGCTGAACTTGCACAGGACTAGCAGTCTGAGCTGGAAGCTGCAGAGTGAATAACCTGCTGAAGATTGGACTTGTTGAGGGTGATATATTTTTTTGTTTTTGTTTTTAAAAACATTTTTTACTGTTCACTTGTACTTCATCTTGTAATTATTTGCCATGCCTGTATATTTGTGTTTTTGAAGGTACTGCAACGTCAACCGGTACTGAAACATCGAAGTAATAGAAAGTTTATATTGAGTTTGAATATCTTAAGCCAATCGGGATTTGTTATCACTAATGAGCACTGTTTGACTGTGTAACCCTGATGTTAAGAGCTCCATAAAGAGAAACCACATCAGAGGAGAGTATTCGATGTATATTATGAATGTGTTTCCATAATTATTTAGATTAAACTACACTAGGGATAGTTTTCTTTGCTTTTCCCCCATTTAGTCTCGATGCTGCCACATTCTGAATGATCTTGAGTCTTATTTCATTTACAAATGATCTGCGTATCTGAGGATTAATAGTTAATTACTTTTTCAGATGCTTCATTGTCGTTGGAAATAGGTGAGTAACTTTCTGGTTTATGGAAATTCAACATTAATTTTATTCTGTGCAGTGCTGAATCAATAGTTTAAATTGTGGATGCAGACCGAATGTAGTGGTTGCAGGGCATTGCTGTGCATTAATTGTACAAACTGAAGTTTATGATGCAAGTTATGCTATAGAGTCATTAGGTGTGTGTGTTCCCTGATTAGGTGTAGAACGTTCTGTAGGAATACACACTGTGCTGTGCATATTGGCCACTTTACTTGGTCAACAGCTTTATGCTTAATGTGTGCAGCCTTGCATCAAGTGATAAGTGATTCTAAGGAGTGTTGTGGTTTTGTTTAGAGCAGAACGGAGTCAGTTGCCTGCAGGTGCAAACATGCTGCCTCTTTCTTGAGCTGAGATATCAGATAGATGGGGCGCCCCAAATTTAGTGACAGGACAAATTAGTCCGCAGAGATCCATATTTTAATATGCTGACTAAACTGTTTTAGGATGGTTGATTCATGGATGCACCGATAACAGCTTGTTAATGTCTGTAAACTGACATTGTGATCACATTTGTTTACAAAAGCTCTCCAGATGTATACTGTGCATGTTTATTTAGTCTGTCTGACACTATTTCTATTTGTATTTTTGTCAAAAGACTCAACGTGAGGCATGTTTATGACTTGAGGTTGTTTTTTTTTTTTTTGTTTTTGTTTTTTTTAAATTAAATTCTTTTTTTTGCTCTTGTCTACTTAATTTTCTAGTATTCCATGTCTTGCCTATTGCTCATCTACAGTTTAACTGAGACCTGGATTTGACCAGAGGACAAGACAACAGTTGGCTCTCTCAACCAAAATCAGCTTCTTATTCACTAAAATTGAGAACTCCTATTATTATTATTATTATTATTATTATTATTTATTTTTTTTTAAATTATTATTATTATTATTATTATTATTATTATTATTATTATTATTATTTTATTTATTTTTTATTTTTTAATTTTTTTTTTGTAACTATGAGCTCTAACTCAACGTCTCTTTTGTAATATCATCCTCCAGGTACTCAAGGAGCTCTGTCTCCTGCCTTTCTCTCTCATTGATGGGAGCCACTTGATGATGTCCATCTTGATAAGTCACATACTGCTGAATTCTGAGCTCTTCTATTCTACTTTCCCTTTAAATGGCTAACTGTAACTCTTTTAGAAGGATCTGATTTGCTTAAGCAGCTCACTGTTACGTGTCTAGATACATTAGTAACAAATGCAGTTTTTATTTGATTGCTTTGTTCCAGTGAGGTCCTGACCATGTCAATGGAGAATCAACAGCTGCTGAGGTTAGTCCTCCCGTGTTTCTTAAAATTTACAGCATTATGTACATTGGTCTGTTAACTAGGTTGAGCCGTGTTCCCCAGAAAGCCTTGTGGTGGAGAGTGTGATCCTCCATTGTAGTCTCTGATCATACCAGTGCTAGGTAGAGGGTGGAGTCAGTCACCTGCAGGTACGAAGCGACTGCTGTTTGAGCTCAGATATCAGATAGATGCAGCGTCCCAAACATGGAGACAGGAAGACTATAGCAATGTCACACTAAAGTACTTGATGGTTGATCATGGACATTAAACAGTTATTCAGTATTCATGGCCCTTCCCCCCCCCCTTCACCTACCCTTTGTGTCCTTTTCTACTCCCACCCCGGTTTCACAGACAAAGCGTAGTCTTGGATTAAAATGTAAATCTGAGCTGTTTCAACTGAAAAAAAAAAACATGCACTGACTGATCTTAAAACATGTCAGTGCCTTTTGTTTTATCTTAAGAGGCACACCAGTAATTTTTTTTCTTTTTTTTTTTTTTTTTTTCTAAGCCATGTTTTTAAAAATTACTTAAATGTCCTAATTGAACTATGGCCTAATCCTGGTTTAGGCTAAGCCCTGTCTATGAAACCAGGGCTTAATGTCCTACTTTCATATGTCCCTCTGTTGCTCACCCCCCTTTTTTTTTTTTTTCAGCTGTGTTGTAAAGATGATTTTCCAGCTGTAGCCAGCTGCTCATGTTCAGCTTGACTGAGACCTGGATTTGACAAAAGGACACGTCATCACTCTGCTTTCCACCAGCTTTACCTTTTTATATACTTCATGTAGTTTTGAATGTCATGCAATTGTTGACACTAATTGAATATTATTTGTAATGGCTGCCTCCAGGTTAGCTGGGCAGCTGGATGTGCCGTTTCTCCGTCTTTGTTGGAAGGTCCACTCACTGTCATTGGTGACTTCAGCGTCTTTCTTGATGAGCCTTATGCTGCTGAATTCCAGTCTCTTCTAGCCTCCTTTGACCTTCAATGACTGACTGCTTTATCAGCTCATAACTGTATCCTTTACATGTAACTTGTTATTCCTCTAGAAATGAACTTTTGCTAAGTTTTTCTCTTCCCAGTGAGGTCTTAACAGTGTTACTGGAATTTTCTTTTGGAAACTTGTTGCTGAGATGAGTCCTTTTCTGAAGAGTAACCCTGTAGGTTTACAACATTGTTTAACTCAGTCTCCGTGCAGGGTTGAGCCAATATAATGTGTACTGCCTGGTAAGAAGCAGAACACAGGTTAGATTCAGTGTCCTGTAGGTGCAGATGGGGCGCCCTGAATTTTCTGATGGGAAGTTATGCAGAAGAGATCCTTTTGGCAAAGTTTGTGCTAAAGAACTTTAGGGATCATGAGTGAACAATATTATTATAATATTTTTTTTTTTCAGCTTTGTGCCGTATGTTTAAATATTCACAAATGCTTTCCACATGTCCACTATGCTGCTTGCTCTGTCTGTTTTACACTTATTTTTCCATAGGTTTTTGTTTAATATTCATTGTTCAAAGACTAAGATTATTTTGTGCATATTGCGCAACTGTGGTTTATATGCTGCATATGTTTAGATGCTGATTAGACAGCATGATTATTGCACAGGTGTGCCTTAGGCTGGCCACAATAAAAGGCCACTCTAAAATCTGTAAATCATTTGTAGCAATTTTTAATTGGTTCTGTTACGGTGCATATGGGGGTGTTTTTTTAATGCGTTTTTTTTTGATTTCTTGATTTTTTTTGAATAAAAAAAAAAAAAAGAAAAAAAAAGAGTCCTAGGGGTAGAGTCCTAGGGGTAGAGTCCTAGGGGTAGAGTCCTAGGGGTAGAGTCCTAGGGGTAGAGTCCTAGGGGTAGAGTCCTAGG